>VYZR01016551.1:48384-65611 GCA_013400675.1 Oxylabes madagascariensis
ATTACAGGGGAGCAGGCTGAGCCACTGAAGTTTCCAGCCTGCAGTCCTGCTTCCCTGGCAGCTAACTGAATAGAGGCTGAAAGAAAAGCTGTTTGCTTGGGCATTATGGATAACAGAGACCTGTCACAAAGCTGCTACAATGATTTATTAAAAGACAGAAGAAAATGAGAGAGAAAGAGTCTTGCTCACTTTCAGCACCAGCTGCTTGCTTTGCTTGTCTTCTTTCCTNTTCATAATGTTTTAAATCTTCTTTTGTTCAACTCTAGTTAGCCCCAGCATGGAAGTGTGCAATAAATTACTACAGAATAATCTGACTTTTCAGTGTCTGGCACTCTCCTTAGATTTAACCCTTCTCTGTGATTAATCAGGATTTAATCTTTGTTTGGAATAAGTTAATTGGTGACTGCTCTTTGGTAGCCACTAAGCTGTTTGCAAATAGAAGGGAGGTTTTTTGGTGACCTCATTGAAGATAGGACGACAGGTGGATTTATTCTCAGGTTTACATCACTTGAAAGGGTAAACACGAAGCTGCAGCCAGTGCTTTGCATTGTAAAGAACACTTCCACGGGGCACATGTGTGCTTGGTAGGTATACCCCTCGCTGAAATGGAATGGCTATTGACTGAATCTAAAGGGCCTTGTAACTTAATTAATGACCTTCTGGCATTTGAATTATTAATACTTTATATCTTGCATAAAGCAGCAGTGTGAGGAGATGGGTTACGAGACACAGGCATGTGCACAAACACAGCAACAGCCACATCCTGGGGCTGTATGGGGGTGCAGACTTATGTAGCCTCTCCTAAATAAAACTTTCGGAGAGTGTACCTGACAGGGATTTACAGTCCTGAAACAGAAAACTTCCTTATGCTAATAAAAGGATTAATTTTCTATCCTCAATCAGTGCTGGAATTAGTACCTGTGGAATGGGTACTGTTCCCACAGGGGATTGACTGCCCTACTGGTTACAGACTGGAAAAAACTCCTGGTAACTTCACTGGGACAAGGATATCCTCCACCTGTTTTGTAACTCCTATGAAGAAAATCTATTACCCTATAAATATAGGGTATACCCTAGATATAAATCTATATCTATGTATGTATTTGGCAGCAAAATTAGCACCTGGGATTTAAAAACTGTGGCATGAGAACCACAAGTAATCAATGCACTGAAAAGTGGTATTACAATTTCTCTCAGCAGAGGAGGAATTTGAGTAAACAATCACAATCTTACACAATGTTTATCTTAGCTATGTCAGAGACTGAAGAACTGAATATAGTTTTTTTCCATGGCTAACTAGATGGCCTGAGTAACAACTGAGCCTTTGAAGCAACACAAGGGATTCTGATCATTTTCTTAGATTTGGGGTCACTGTGGAAAGGAAGTTTTAGAAGCCACCTACTCACTATTTCCGCCTGGAATCGGAGAGAGAATCTTTCTGGATTACAGGCATTTCAAACCCATGAACCAGTTTAATACAATTCATTCCACAAAGCTCAAGACAGGAGCTGCTTTGTGTGGCATTCTCCCATCAGGACTGGTGGCCATAAATCAAGATGAATGTCTTTCTGAATGACTTGCCACAGTTCAGCCGCAGGATCCTGGCTGGAGGCAGCAACCACGGAGTGAAGCGCTTTGGCCTATGGTATTCGGAAGGTCAGGGCTGGAGATCACGGTGCTTCCTCAGAAGGCTGTGAATCTTCACATTGTATATTATTCTGTGTTATGGAAGTGTGCAAGAAGCAGAAGATTTAAAATTGCTAGTGATTTATTTTCAGCAACAGAGATCGCTGTGATTGCCCAGAGTTTGGTATGTTTTCTGAAGGAGACAGAAGGAAAGACAATCCTTCCACTTTGAAAAGCACAATGCTTTGGCCAGCTCTTTGTCTTGGCAGAGATCCTGTGTTGGAGTGAGTTCCCCGAAAGGCGACCAAATTGCCCACCACAGACAACTACGATGAATAACACTCCCTGTCTTTGCAAAAAGACTGCTTACAGCTCCCCATCCAATCCCAGCACCCAGCAACACGTGGTGCATTAGAGTTTGTTTGGTTTCTGCAAGCTATTATTGCCATTCAGCAAAACTAATCCTAGAGAGCAAGGGGTTTTTTGTCAAGGGAAGGCTCCAGCTGCCTGAGTACGAGTCTGCTTTGCTCATTCTGGAAGCGGTCATGAACAACACCTTGGATAAATCACTCCTGTGAACAGAGCAGGGAACCAGGCTGGCAGGTGCTGTTCTGAGCTCTGGTACCAGCCTGCTGGCTGATCTTAGATGTGTAACTTCATTTATTAGCTTCTTCCTTCCCTTCCTTCCTTTAGTCCTGCTTGCCCATGCTGTCCTGCCCCTGAAGCAGAGTTTTTTCTATATATTTTTACTGTACTTAAGAGAAGCATCCTACTTCATGTCACAGATTTAGAATAGCTTCAGAGGCAATGGTCAAGATGTGCTGGCCAAAGCAGTGGCCTCCAGAGCCCTGGTGGTCATGGCTGTTACCTCTGGTGGCAGCCAAGCTGGTGCAAAACTTCCAGAGCTGTTTGCTGCTTCTTCCTAAAATCCAGTGGCAGGTAAATCTTTGTGTTGCTTCCTGAAGACAGGATGCCCAACTTTGTCCGACCTCTGGCATGCAGGATTGCCTGGAGGTTTATTAGTCTGACATCATCCACCAGGAAACAACCGAAGAGGCTCTGCTTAACTACAGCAACCTCTCCGTTTCTAAAAATTAAAATTGTATATGGTGGCTTCTGAATACAAGTATAGGAATATTTATCAATCCATTTAATTAAATAAGTCTTCCTTAATTTAACAAGCTTTGCTCAGCAGGGTAGTGATAAAAGCACATGGTTTCACACTCCTGACAGGCATGTTTAAAAAGAAGGAAGGGAGGGAAGGGAAAAAAAACGCAACAGAACTCCCTAAATGGTAATTCAACTTAATTTTTTAACAAGACTGTTTTGGCTTCAGAGTGATTCCATGACCTACAGCAATGATCAAAGTGGTGCCGCAGTGGTGAGTCTCCTACAGCCAGAGCACCACTGAGTGCTGCAGCAGGCTCTGCCATGCTTAAACGTTTCATCTCTCAACGAGGTGCTTCATTCTCCTCTATCAGAGCTGTTGGGCTGACTGGATGCTCAGGTCCCTCAGCACAGCAGCACACAGCTTAATCAGGACTACAAGAGGCCCAGAGGAGGGGTGGCAGAACAGAACGATAAGGTTTGTAGGTGTTGAAGGATAGCCTGGATGTACCTTTCTGGGCCATCAGTTAAATATTTGTAGCTGTCCTGGGCGCCTCCATATTGTTTAGATATTTTTCAGTCTAATGAGTTTGGGTTAATACTAACAGCAACCATGTCTTGTAACCAGCAGAGCTGTTCCATTTCAGTCTGAAGAGAAGAGCTGGCTCTGCACACCTCGTGCCTGTTGCATGGAAGCAACGAGCTGCAGGACACCCTGTGGCATCACCACCTCGCTCTGCATTGTCAGCAATGCCCACGGCGGTGTTTACGCACTGTGCTGGTAAGCTCTGCACCTCAGGGGAACATTTCAAGGCACAAAGACTGGAGAATTTTAGAGAACCTGGTGCATTTCTCAGTGTACATGAAAACTGTTTGATACTGGCAGAGAATTGCTCCGTGCTTAGACCATTTATTAAAGTCTAGACGCAACATAAAAGCACGTAAATTGGTTCCAGTCGTTGCTAGTAAAAACTTCAGCTTGAGCTGGGAATTGATTGGTGAATCTCATAGCGTAATTAAAATTGACTGTTAAAGTTTGTCCCGCTTAATTGGTAACACTTTCTTTGGAAGTCAGTGAGTTAAGATTCTTGCTGGATCATTTAAAGGAGTTCCTGTGTATATGATCAGAACTCAAATGCAGTTTTATGGAGAGGTTTACAGTTATGTTCCACCCTGGTGGTCTTTCATCCTGTATCTTTCCTATTTAAGATTTATGCTGTCATTCACCACAGCCTAATTGTGTTTTGATAAAAATGAAACGATTGCTGACGCATTTCAGACTGAAAGCCGATGACATTTTGAAGCTTGCAGTAAGATGATCTGAAATACTGTGCTGCTCAAAGCCCCTGTCTCCCTGCAAGCCTTGGTTTTTAATTCCAGCATTTGTTAGTCGGTTTTGTAGGGATTCTAATAGGCACCTATAACTCCTCTCTGAGTGTTCTGCCAGCAGTGTGTTATTCAGTGTGCCTAATAGCTCGTGCAGACTTTTTCATTCTTTCTTTAGAAGGAGGGAATGTGTGCAGTCTTTGTGTTTAGATTTAAAAAAAAATTATATACATTTCAAGTTACACAGGTTGGTACATTTTGTAATAAAGCACATCTTATCCTTTGAGTACCAGACAGCTGGGTTTTTGGTGGCTTTTAGCTCCTTAAGGATATCCCTCCACAATCTTGGTACAGACCCAGTTCTGGAAGTCGATGTTATAGGATGGTCCTACCGGACATACTTAGCTCTCTTTAACATAAGCCGTCTTGTCCTGACTAGCCATGGACTTAATCACAGCATTAACTGCTCTCCTGAATCAGGCACTAGAGATACACTTAATTCTCTCCACAGTCATGGTATTTTTAGCACATAGCAGCCAGAGCTTATCATCAACAAAATGTAAATGTGTCAGGGGATCGTGGATGGGCACTACACAAGCATTGTCACCCGCTAGACTCAAGATGAGGAGCTTTCATAACTGTGATTAATGTCCTATAGAAAAGACAGGAAGACACTCAGGTTACTTGGCTGGAAGTGATACGCTTACACAGTTGGAAATTGTTTTGGAAGACACAGTTAGGTACTTGCCAACATTTGGTATCACATGAAGAATCCACAGAGTACAGAGAGAGTTCATTTAACCTTGTTAACTTGCCATCAGAGCCGTGAAAACTGAGGCCAGTTGGACCCTTACACGCCTTGGTATCCTGCTAACGATGCACATGGACAGAAATACCTATCTTAAACGCTTCCTGTGCCACCATGATGGGCTCAGCACTGTTGGGAACAGGAGATCGAGGTCAGAACTCCATGCAGCTCTTCGAAAGGAAGTATGGTGTCACCTGGATTGGTGCCAAGGCATCCTGAGGTCAAGCCCTGAAAGTTAAAGAGGTGCTCAAGAATAACTTGTGGGTCTGATCCCAAGCCACTGAAATCACTGGGGATATTTTGTTAGTACCAGTGGATCGCAGACAAGCAGTGTGTGTCTGTCAGCCTTGGTGTGTCAGTGGCCTTTGTTTTAGCTGCTTCTAACAAAAGTATTTTAGAGGGATGTAAGGTGTACTTTGGTAGTAAATGAATGCTTAAATGCTCTTGCAGGTCATTCTGGCACCCTGACTATGGCCCTCTGGTAACAGAATTTCAGAGCTGCACAAGTTATATCTGGACTTCAGAAGTGGTTTTCTAAGGTTCAGCTGCCTAAATAGTCCTTGCTGGAGCAGCTACATGCTGCAAATGCTTGTATTCCATAACAGTTGTGTTTTGTACCATACTGTGTTCCTCTCAAAGCCACAGAACCAAATCCTAGCCTCAGCTTCAAGCCATTGAACTGCAAACCAGTGAGGACACAAAAACATAGATAACTATTATGTTTTGTGGCGCATGTGCTGTTTATACAGACACAGTTGTCTTTCCTTATTTCATCGACTTTAAAAGAAATAAAGATTTCTTTTGTAAGTTTCAACGCCATCTTTATACTTCTGTGTTAAAGTGTTGGTAAGAAAGATAATCCAGGTATTACCATGAATTGAATCTAGAGCTGTGATTTTGACAGTCCTGTGAAATATATTAAGAGGGATTTCTGAATGACATTTGTGTCTTCTCTTGCTCTTGCCACTACAGGGTCATTCCTAGTGGCTGCCTCATGGCTGTCCTTTTTTGTATGCACATTTATATATATTTATATATTGAATGAGTGGGCTTGGAAGGTACCTTTAAAGATTTTCTAGTCCCATCATGAAGATCATGGAGTCCAACCCATGTACACACACTCATACACCCCCCACAAAGTTCTTCTTGCACACTCATGCACAGCACTGAGCTGATGAGTTGTAATCAGAATGAAGAGTGATTTCAGCACGGCAGAGGGTGTAACACAAAGGGTGTCTCACAATATGTGGGCCCTGCTATCCTTGACACTGACCCCTTGGTTACACAGTGTGTGAGCAAAACCTCTTTAGCTTTAAAATCTGTCCCTAGTATATGAAGAGATGAGTTCTCCTTGATTTGGCCATTTTCTCTGCTTTTGATAGAGGATCAGTGGGAGAAAGTAGTGATGAGCATGCCCAAAGAGATTGCCTTAAGCATATTTGATTTTCTTTTCATGCATGCAACACGTTCCATTTCCTTTTAAGCAGCAAGGTCATTTAAGAGTGCCATGCCAGAGGTTTTTCCTTTTCCCCTCATTCAGTTCCTTAAATTTTATTGTCAGCCATGTTCCTTTTGAGTAGCAGAGCAGCTGCTTGGGGTCTGCTTGTGTGGTTATAATCCCATTAAAAAGCCTTCCATTATGTTGCTAATATATTTATAAAGGAACTAGTCACCTGGGATTAGTGGTTGATTCTTCTCCCTGGACATACTGTACAGAAACAGAACTATTCCCCATCCCCTGCTTGTTAGATACAACCAGTTGCATTTGTCATGGTGCCAAATTGGCTGAAATAGATTAGCAATTAATGCAGAACATGCTTTCCTGTGTTTGTAAAGTCCTTGTAATCATCCCTGACAATCATCTTCTCATCAACTCTTTCCTGATAGCAATGAGATGGCAGATATGCTGGGGCTTTGGGAACTTATGGTCTTTCATGGGAATGAAAGGCGTTGAAAGAACATCCTGACAGAGCAGGTGAGGAGTCTGACAAAAAGGACCCCTTAAAGGCCACTTCAGAAGGCATTATTCTGTAGGTTTTCTTCAGCCATTTCCAAGCGTGCAAAGCTAAGGAAGACAAAGTAACTCTTGGGAGGGATTTGCTAAGTCACTGGTACATCTGTGCTGTGACTTATAGATGTGACTGCAACCATGGGGACACTTCTGAGGTTGCTTAGACTGGTCAGACTGGGGTATTGATCACAACAAAGCAGATCCTGCAGGAGGACTTGTGCTGTTCCTGCCTTTTTGTGTCTGTCAGTACTTTATTAGAAAACTTCCAAGAGGGTTTAAAGGCAGGGTCTTTCTCACTTTCAGCACCATCTAAGGGCTCACCTGCAGTCTGCCTCTCCACGAGAGGAATCTCTGATATGCTGCAAAGAACTTTTTTCTGAGTCCTTGTGAATCCCAATTCATCCCAAACCTTTTCTCTCTTTATCCAATATGACCAGCTTCAGAGCAAAAGTCTTCTTCCAGCCCCAGCCACCTGTGAAGTCTTTCTTTATCTACACATCAAATCTTCATCTCAGCTGAAATCCTATCTCTCTTTCCTTGCCTCCATTTCATTGGTTCATTCTGCTCCTGCTCTTGACTTCCCTCTGTATTTATAGCATTTGTGTTGTAAAGTGTTTCCAAATCCAGGCCTGGGGGATTTTATTTGAAGTGATGTTGGAGGATGAGCACAATGACATGGGCTCCTGACCTTAGTAATAATACTGGGTTGCTTCTGCTTACTCCTCTCAAGGAAAGAGGGACCAGGGAATGCCTAGCTCTGCTCTGGGAAGCAGAGCAGCCCAGCCCAAGGAAGGATCAGCCTGAGATGGGGTAAGTCAGGTGGCCAAGGGCTATTCCCACAAAAATAACTCTATTCTAGGACTATCTGAGCTGTGTAGAGGCCAATATGGCTCTGTTATGTGGAAGTCCATCTCTCTTGAATCTCTGGGTTTGATTCCTGCTAACCATGATTTTATCCATACACATTCCTATATTGTACTCATAACTGGACTGTGTCCTTCTGAAATGCAGTGTCTGAGCCAGCTAGTCTACAGGAAAAGAACATCACTTAAATACCTCTTTTGTATTTTAAGTCCTGTTGTGGTATGGAAATTTATGATAGAAAAGCACAATTTGGAGGATTAAACTAAAAACACTGTCTATAGCTGGAGCAATGAATAATGGGGATACAATGGGTGCAGGAGGAGAACAAAGCTCTCTGCAAAAAGTAGCTGTTCCAAAGTGCAGTCTAGCTGCTTTAACCAGAATGTCTAATGTATGGCTTGCCAGTGCCTTCAGCTCTCTTTTCATTTCCTCTTAGGGGAAACGGTTCCTTGGAACTGTTGTGGTCTCCTTGCATTGCTGTGCTGGCAGAGAATCCCATGAAGCTGGATTCAGGAGCCTCCTGCCAAAGGTGTCAGGAAAGAGCTGCTCATGGCAATGAGGTCCCTGAGTACAGCACAACATGCTTCAGCTATCTCCAGCTGTCAGGAAGTCCCCAGGAGCTACTGAGTCAGGGCCACAATTCTGAATAGATTTGAAGCAGTTCTTAATTGCACTGGGAGGTCAAACCATTCCTGCTGGCCACCAGGACTTGAGGCTGAAAACATGTCTTTCAGTCATGGGTTGAATGCAGCTTGGTGGAAGCAAGGGATCCAGCCCAAAGGTCTGTTCAAATGTTTCCATTTCATGTGGCTTGGTATTGTAACATTCTCCCGTGGTTCTAACAAGTTGTGCAAAATCGTGAAGCCAAAGCAGCATTCTTCCTTTAAAGTTTCAAAATTAAGAAAAATGGTTTGTGGGGTTGGAAACTTGGGAGAGATGTGCTGTGGTTATCTACTGGTCCAAGAATAAAATTCCTATGGCTTTGTACAAAAGCACGGAGTAGTTACCTACTAAAAAATAAAATTTAAAAAAATATTTTAAGTCAGGGTACCTTTTTAGTGGCAGCTGGACAATGTTTAGAGGATTTGAGAGGCCACACATTTCCTTCTCATGTGCCTCTGTGCTTCCCGTAAGTGCAAGAAGTGCAAGTCAGATTCTCTGCCAGGGGAACTGGACTGACAAGAGGAGCAAGATGCATAGCCTGCGGCTGGGCTTTGAAAGGAAGCACTCCTCGGACAGGGAAAGAGCCGGAATGCAGCTGTCCTGGCTGAAGTGTCAGCCACACAGGGCCTTTTGGGCCAGGACAAATCAGATGGCTACCTCTGCAGCCAGAATACGTTGCAGCATCCTCGAGGGCACCCAAACTGCCTTGAAAACCTGGAGCTGAGCTGGTTGTAACCTCAATGATGGGTCTGACAGGAAATATCCTAGAAGTGGTCATGTTTTGAGCAGGAAGGATTCAGTGGCCTCTAGTTGCTTTACCCAGAAGGACGAGGCCAGACTCTTATCTTTGTGGAATAAAGGAGGTTACACATTAGCTACCCATAAAGAGGGTGATCCATTTATATAGGGGGAATCTAGGCTCTCTATGGGATTGATAAATGACTCCAAGAATGAGTAAAAATAGCTGGAAAAAGCTTTTAAGTTTTGTTTAAATTTAACCATCAAAAATCAAAACATTAGAGGGTGTTTAGAGAAGTGCCTGAAACTTGGAGACCCTGAGAAGAACCAGAGAGGGAATCAAAGAGCCTGAAAAAAGAAAAAAAGGAAAAAGAAATAAGGCGAGAGAAAGAGAGAGAGAGATTAAGATTAAACAAACCCGTCTGGATAAAGCTAATCAGCTGAGATCTCGCTCCATTGACATCAACTGGATGAGTATTAGGGCCTCAAGATGTTACTGGGAGGGAGCCCAAAAATTCTGTGTGTTTTGGGATGGCTGGAGAAGTCTCGGCCAGATTGGGTGATGTGGCAGAGCCTGCTCTGGATGAAGAGGTAAAGTGGTGCTGCCTGTGGAGGAAGGGAGAAATTATAAAGGCCTCAACCATCTACGTGTGGTAAAACTGAATAATGGAGTGGCCAAAGGGAAAGGAGTTCCTGGCAAAGTCTGGAGTATTTATGAGAATCCAAGTAGGAGTTTGGAGCATTAATATTTATTGCAGTGCTGTCAGTTGTCAGTACTTCTGTGAGAAATCTTCACTTATGCCATGACAACCTGTTTTTGTTCCAGTGGCCATAACTCAACCTGCTGTGAGGTTCCCCTGCCTCTCTGGTTCCCAAGTCCCGCATGGTGGCTGGTTAACTTGTTCAGCACTGGCTGCTCCGCTTCAGTCTTGCAGCTGATTTGGGTGAAGAACAGATTTTGGCTGCTACAGAGCCTCTTGCTGAGACAGAGTTTCTCCTTCCTCATAGCTCCCTCTAAGAGATTCCCAGAGGTGCCAAAGAAAATAGTGATAATGTTAAGAAACAAGGACAGTTTGACTGTTAGGAGATTTATTGCACTCGTTTTCTTTTTTGTGTAAAATTAAAAAAAAGAACACAAGTTTGTTTTGTTTAGCTTTTTTTCTTTTTTTCTAATTTTAGTGTGATTCCTTTTGTTATCAGTGCTAACACTGACCGCTGGAACCTCTGGGCAGGCACTGCTTCTTTCATGCAAGGTCCTGAGCTAGATTTCCTTGACTCCAAGATCAAACCCTCAGGCTGAGCAGTAAGGAATTCCTGCAAAGATTTGCATGTGCTTCATCTTACATGCTGGGCCCAGCTGTTGAGCCTGGTGATGGCAAGGAGCCCTCTTTCTCCCCTGCATGGGATTTGCAGGCTGCCAGACACTGCACAAGGGAAGAGCAGATGTGGCCGGCCTGTTTCTCCTCTTCCCTTGCGGAGCGGGGAGGGACTGGTGCTGCAGCTCCACCCTCCATAGCATGCCAGCACTGCCGAGCCAGTGAAGGGAGCGGGAAGTTCTCTGCTAAGAAGTCAGCACTGACCCAATACACATCATTTCACAAAGGACTTGTCCCTTTCCTCCTTTCCCTGCTTGCCTTGCTTGTGTCTTGGTGCAGTGCCCTGCGCGTGGGCTTGGTCGTGGAGTGCCTGTTCCATCCTCTGTTGGATTGGAAAATGCTCCTCGTGGTGTGTGATATTCCAGATGTGTGTCCATCTTCACAGGGCCAGCAGCTGGGTCTGTGCAGGGCCGTTACACACCGCGGGTCTCTGCTGTGCTCTCTTCTACAACCGCAATTTATCCCGGAGAACCGAAGAGGCAGTGGTGCCAAGAAGACATCAGATAATCTGAAATGGATCTACCTTTATGAGAAGACCAGTGTAGGATATGCAGAGGAAAGAACTCCAAAAGTAATTCCTCATTTCTCATCTAATGGCTTTAATTAACCTGAACAGTTATGCTCTGGAGCCGTGCGTACTTCGGGGACCAGCTCGATGGCACTCTTCCTGCTGCTAGGAGAGTGGGAGCATGACAGTTCAGTTATTGCTGTGCATTGTTAATATGGTTGATCTTGGTCCTGCTCCAAGAGAACCACTAAGCAATCATGGAAAATGAAGGGTAACACATTTTTAGAAGTATTCTGGATAATTTTGGCTATAAAACAGGCTGCATAATCTTGGCAAAAAGTGGATGAATTCATTATCTGCAAATAGTGGAAAATATTATAAATGGCAGTAAATGAAATAAATGGGTGTTTCCACTGTAATATGCTATTCTCTGAGCCACCCAGAAAGAATACAGCTTGGTTTACTGGGTGGGTAGTCCTAGATGAAGTGAAAGATCATGTTCGTATGCTCAAATACTTGTTTGGAAGTGAAATATTTTATGCCTTTGTTGCAGAGGGAAATCTATACATTTTACATTTAGGAGGCCGTATTTTATGGCCACATATGGATGCTGGAGCGAAGTTAAAGTTCTATATGTGCTGTATATCTGTTTGCATTCCTCAGCTAACCACATTTTCATTTGCGCTACTACACCTTAAGGGTTTGGAGAGCTCAGTGACTTGCTCTAATGGAAAGTCACCAACCCTCCTTATACAAAGAAATTTATCCTCTGTATGTTTTGAATTTGTTTATGGGCCAACACTCTTGCTGTGAACACATGGAATTAAAGTCCTGGCAACTTTTAGTAGAGAAACAACTGATGTCCGCTAATGAATAGGATCTGGCTGGATGCTTTTCATTCCCTCTTGTTCGGTTTCAGGATATATCCTCTTTTTTGAGACTCCCTTCATTACAAAGCCCATGCGTACCTTTGAGCTTGTGAGTAGTCCCAGCATCATTTGTAGGCCTAAGGTTACTCCTGTCGGAGGGTTCTTTGCTGGATAAGAAGCTCATCCTGTCTCATTTAGGCCAAATGGGCTTTCCCTTTGGCAGCAGCGGTGATGGCAGCGGCCGTGGAGGGAGGCTGCAGCCGTGGGATGAAAGCCTTGGGCTTTGTTCGGGAAAAGCATTCCCACATTGTGTCATTCTCCTCAGCAACGTCAAGGTCTACCTGCTCACCTCAAAATGCCACTGGGTAGCCCCAGCTGCTTTAGTGGGAGCCAGCACCAAGGGTGTGTGGGTTGGCTGTGCCATATTTTGGTTATTAACACCCGGAGCCTTTATCAAACAGCCCTTGGTTTTGTCCTTTGGCCTTGCAGTCAGGTACAACTACAGGGTGACCACTTCTGTTGATTAAAGGGTTGTTTTGTTATACTATTTGTATGTTGTTATTTTTACTTCCTAATCAGATGGTTACTGTTCCAGTTGACGGTTCTGCTTCCTCCTGTGTTGCTTGAAGAAGAGTTACCCCATGGTGCCTGTATCATACCTGTTAAGAAAGGCGTTTCCTCATACACTTGGATAAGATCGTGGACACGGACACGGACACAACAGATGAGCCACCCCTTTTCCCACGAGCAAATTCTATTACAATTTACTGGTTTGCAAAGAAAAAATTGCATACAGAAAAAAACAACTGTCTGCACCCATGGTCACATCTGCCTCTTTATAGACATGCATATACTTTTTATATGTGCATATGTATACGTACATATATATATATTATAAGTTTGTGCACATGTTTATTTGAGTGTGTATATCTAGGTGATTTTAATTAAGTAAGCTTAAGAAGCTCTCACTGGCTTCAGAGTTATTACTAGCTCTACTGGTATTTTCACTTCAAGGATGGTTTAAATGTATGACCACTGCTTGTATACGTTTATGTACTCTGCTATGCATGGACAGATCTCTGTTCTCATGCCATGTCTGCTTTTGCAACCTCGGTTCTGCATTTATAAACAGCTGCACTCATAATCCTGCAAGTACAAATAATTGCAACTAAAGAGGTGAACATTTATAGCTGGCCTTTTCAAAGGAGTCTAAGAGAATTAAGTGCCAAATCTCATTGAATTTGGTTACCTAATTCCTGTGGCTTCTTTGAAAATTCCAGCCTTAATTAACTCATTCAATCAACCATCTGTGAACCAAGTGGAGACATAACATGCTAAATCCAGTCAGTTTGGGTTGCACAGGAGCTACCTGAACACATTTCAACTAAACTTTAAAGGTTTCATTGTTGGCAAACATTATCCAGTAATTTCAGTGAAACAAACTGCAGTGCATAACTTCAGCATTGCTGTCCACCCTCTTTTTTAGTGTGGCTCTTCCGGTCTTTAAGTTGACTGCTTTGTGTTTGGACTTGCTAACGAGGGTGGACGGTAACTTCACAGGCCTTCTTCAGGCATCATCTCCACCTTTAGATGCTCCTGGGAATTCCTATTGAGACTGCAGGAATGATAGCTCCTGTGAAAGTTCCCACGCTGGACACACACCGAGCCATATCAGTGGCACTTTGTGGTCTGTGCCTTGGTGGCACCTTCATCCATAAGGGAGACTTTTGTGTTTAAGTAGATTGATGTTCAAGGAAAAAGCAAACAGCAAACAAAGAAAAAACATGGAATGAAAAGCTTCAGAGCCTGCACATTACCCTGACCAATACTTACTTCTATTCCATAATAGCTTTGCCTTCTTGCATATTTTTTTTAATCCATGTTTCAAAAATCTTTGATGTGGTTTTTTTTTTAAATTTTCTTCTTTGAAAGCCTATTTTGCTACGTATGGAAAGCCACAGTTTTAACAGTTCCCCTGTTTGTTCAGAAATAGTATCATTCATATTTGGCATCAGAAGGAAGACTACACTGAAGCCCAAATTTACTCCTATTAAATTAAACCTAATTGAAAAAAGGCAAAGACATTCATTAACTAGTTAAACAAACGGTATTAAATTTACTTTTTTATTTAAGAGAAGAAAGAAGACATCTTTAACTGAAGAAACTTAAGTGGAAGAGTAGCTATTAAAACATGTGACAGAAAAAGTACACGTTGTTGAAAACTTAGGAAGAAACCAGAGACATGTATAACAATAAAAGAAATGTACCTTCTTGGCCATTTCTCTTCTATGTTATTGTGTCAGATGTTTCTGATTTGAATAAGAGCTTTCCTTCATGTCCCTGGGCTTCTCCTTCCATTTGACTTTACATTGAAGTCATAAACCTGTTGTCATGGGAACAACTGTGACATCACAGATGGAGCGTTAACTTCACCACAGGGCAAAATAAATGAATGTGATGGCCTGCTAGGAGAGAGAACCTTTGTTTGAACCAAAAGCCCAAGCTTATCCGAATCTTGGCCTGGAGCCCAGTACCCCCAGAGCCTTCAGTGGGATCCCAGCCCTGTGTTGTAGGCACAGAACAAACACTGCCTTGTAGCAGAGACCCTCTCTTGGAGCTGATGGTCTCTGTGGACAGGACACGACACAGAAGAAAGGAAGCATTATCAGCTGGGCTTCAAGATTGGAAAACTAAGGAAGAGAGAGAATAAGCAACTTTACCTCAGGTCACAGAGAGGATTTGAGGCAGAGCCCAGAACTGTGCTCCCATAACTCAGTACGAGCTGCTGGAGATGCTGAAATGCAGGAGTCAGAGCCTGTCTCTACATATCGATTCCTGGAAGTCTTTCCCAAGCTCTCTTCAAAACTGACAAAATATGCAAAAGGCGATAGAGCTTGGGACAAGTTGGAACATTGCTGCAAGCCTTTTGAACAGTTCAAAATGTCTTTGCCCTCTAGGAAAGTTTGTTTTAGGAATCTCCATCACCACATGTGGGTTGGTCTTCCATGGCAGCGTTCCCATGTTCTTCCATGGGCCCTGCATTTCATCTGTGGCTTTTAAGGAGCAGCAACCAACACCTTGAGTTGCATTCAAATGTAAAGAAGGAGCAGATCTGTTAGAGAGCATAAATATAGCAGCTGTTACGGCCAAGCTGGCCAACTAAATGGTCTCAGCAATTCCTGTGTTTTGCTGGCACTTTGTTAATGACCTCAAGAAGTTCATCTGAACCTTTGATTGCTGCTGCTATAAAGGGGTGACGTTGATCCCTCACAGATTTCATGTGTCACAGGTGGCCTGTATCGAGGATAGGCACAAGCAGTGGAGTACTCTGAAGCAGCATAAACTCTGCTTGCTCCATATTTTCAGTCAGAAATCACTGTTTGGATATTGGCCCACCAGCTTGTCCAGCTTCTGGGTTATAGCTGGCCGAGGTATTTGGTCAGATGCCCCACTGAAGTCAGCGTAAGGGCAGTGACCCCACTAGACAAGGTATTTTTGCCCACCATCCTGCCCCCACAGACACACCAAGCCTGCAGCTTTACAGGAGTTAGGTGGAAGGGTGCCACGCCACACCCGTGGAACTGAACTTCTGTTGACTTTAATGAGAGCTGTGTGGCTAAATCCCACGCAACTCTCAAACTGGAGGGGTTAAATCCACTTTGCTTTTGCCTGTTAGTCTGTGGTCGAGAAAAACAAAACTCCCATGTGTTTTAAATTGTTTTAACTGATAAGTCTGGCCAGCAATTGAGAGTAAATCACAGTATCAGTGCACACCCACAACCTAGTTTGATATGCGTCTGCATTTTAAAGTGACTTCAGTGAGTCATGAGAACAGTTTTAATTAAAAGGATTGGAAGTGTCAGAAATTTCTTAAATCTTTTACGAAAAAAAGATCTCTCCACTACGCTTCTGTGGGTAATAAACAGCTGTGATTTGTGTCATGGAATTTGGAGGAGAGCTTATCTTCTGCAGTGTAATTTTCTGCTTTAAATGCTTAAGTTTTATTAAGATACAGAAAATATAAACCTGGTATTGTTATCCCAGTAATTGTTTTAACATCTTAACTTATCAATCTTTGTGACTGCAAAAGCCCTTATATAAGAAGAGGCTTGTGCAACACAGGACAGAAAACTAAAGGCACGTCGAAGAACACAATCTGAGTATCACAGTACTTCAGGCCAAACCACATGTTCATTAATCTAGCAAAAGTCTTTAGGAAGGTGTGTACAGCATTGAATTGGTGAAAGCTGGAAAGTCGTGTTAATTCTTGATCAAACAAAATGGTGGCTGGAATAAAATCCTATTGTTTAAGCTCTGAATTCTCAGTGGAGCCACCTTGTCAAAATATGAGAGTCAGATTTGCCATGAAGTGTCAAACGGTGAAAAGTATCAATCAAAAAGCCCAATAAATACAATAAAACCATGGTGTTATTAGAGAATCAGTAGAAAAGGGAAAGAAATTTATTAAAAACTAGTTTACATGTGCAGAACTGAGTTTAAGTTGAGTGGTATCCACAATTCATTTGTATTTGGGTTCTGCAATATTTAGTGCCCAGAGTTTGCCCGGGAAAATATTTATCAGAAGGAAATAAAACTGAAAATTTTATTTTTTAAAACAAATTTTTAAACTAAAAAATCTGAACCAAAATCCAACCAGCACATCTATTTGATTTTAATATTCCACATGTGGAGTTTTCAACTTAAATGCAGATTTCTTATCTATTTGGACAAAAAGGATCTCTAGAATTAGAACGAATCAGGACAACATTATATAAAGGGTACTGAACTTCAAGGCTTAATAGGAAATATCTGACAGCAAAGACAAGGATGAGTTCTGTGTGGGAATTAAACTGCTTCATGTTGCAGCAACTGAGACCTTATCAGTTCCTCAGGAAGATCTGATGCTGACTCCTCCTAGGGACAACACATGATGCCACGCAGATTGGGTCAAATCCTACAGGGCAGCTGAACTGTTCTTAAATAATTCTCTCTGGAAACAAACACTGTCCCAGGTAATTCTGGTCATTGCCAGCTACTGGTGAAGTAAGGTGAGGTACTGCAAGTAGAAGAAAGAACTGTAGAAGTTTCCACATCCTAATGAGAAAGATGCAATAAAATTGGAAACAAACACCATGTGAAAGTTTAAAGGGAGAGACACTATTATGAATTTATTTGCTCGTCTCTAATTAAGACTTACTTTTTCCTGCAGCAATGATTCTTTCTTTAACATGCATAATCATTGTACTGTGTAATGCATTTTCTAGGGTGTGGTGATATTCCTTGTCAGCCAGAAGAGCAGTGCCAGCATGAATAGCCACCTAACACTGTTGG
>VYZR01016553.1:14598-24705 GCA_013400675.1 Oxylabes madagascariensis
CTCTCACTGCCACCATTCTTTCATTATTATTTATGAATGGAAGCAAGGAATTTGAGAAAAATATATTTTAAATACTTGATGTCTTCATTTAATCTATAGGAGTTTCATTGCAAGGATTGAGAATTCCCTTGTAAGCCCCTGTCCTTCCATATAAATGAGGCTAAGCTTTAAAAACGGTCTACCTGAGTTAGGTAGGCAGAGATTTGATCTTGCTAAGGCTGCCTGCATGTGCACTCCATGCAGTAAACATACAGCTACATTGCCACTAATTTTGAAGTAGGCTGTAACTGATACTAGTTTTTTCCAGGATCAAATGCCAGCATCTGGCTAAAGACTCTCTGTAGGAGATGTGTTATGCTCTGAGGCAGAAGAATTGTCCTGTGCAGAAATTCTCTAAGCTGATTCCAACATTTACCTGAGACACTTTTATCTCTTTTTTGTATCTGTCTGGCTGTGTCTAGTTAATGCCTGGTTCTTATTTTTGGCTGTGTTGCTATTGATTCAGAAGATAAGCAGAGATTTTGTTGAATTAATGGTATTTTAATGGTGAGGTTTGATTCTTGAAGGGGAAGCGGTGACCTTAGAAAGATGGTAATACTGACTAGAGAGTGTGAGCATCATAATGGAGACAGCTAATAAAACCCCAATTATTATAGATTCTCCATATGAAGTATGATGCTTCTCACAAGCACAGGGAGAACACTGTCTTGCAAACTTCACATGACTAGTAGCATCAGAGCTTCCCTATAAAGAAAGCCTCTTTTGTGGGCTATATGAAAAGCTTTCTTTGCTCTTTCAGGTCTAAACATGCAAATGGATGAGTAGACATGAGTAAAGAAGCTAATTTTTCAGGTAGTAACAAACTCCTGAAAAAATGCCACATTTTACAAGACATTGCAGGAATCTTAGCAAAAAATAATGAAAGCAAAGCCAAAAATTCTGCTTAACTTATAAAGTGTGTGACCAGGCCATGGAAAAAGGCCTGAAGGACTCTTACACAGTTAGTAGTCATCACAAGAGAAAATGGACAAGTCAGAACTGAACATTAAATACACCTGGTCACTTAAGCTTTTCACAAGTATTCACATATTCAAAGCATGCATAAGCTTGTGTTTAATTTGTATCAGGAATGTAGAGTGCTTGAGAGACCAAGTTAATTCTGCCCTAAAGAGAAAATTTTAAGGTGTGAAAACTCCTGCTCTCTTTCACACTTGGAAGATTTGCAGGAAAGCTGTATTAGGTATATGGAAAATACAGTTCTTCTACACTGAGTAGGTTACCCCTGGATTAAACACTTTGCTTAGGGAACTCATTCTCTGGGATAAAATATCATCATGTTTATGTTGCAAACCATTTTCAGTGGATAAAAGCTCTCTCTGAACCACCTTAATTGAAATAAGGCCCCTTCTTCTCTGTTCAAACTGGAGATTTTGAGTGCTGAACCAAAGAGAATATGTGTGCCATTAAAGCTCCTAGCTCTGCTGCTTTGTCTTAAGGAATCATTAATAGAAGATATTAAGCACACTTTATATAGAACTTTCTCCGTTTTCCCCGACATGCCCAAATCCATTCTCTTACACAACACTGCCAATGCCCTGACCTGTAGCTGGGTGTAGTGGTTTTGGTTCTCCAATTTGAGATTTCCTGGCCAACGCAACAAATAATGTGGTGGGTTGAGCACTGGCTAAATGCCAGGGCACCCGCTAGAATTATTTACTCCTTTTCTGCTGCGAGATAGGATTAGGAGAAGAGCAAAGCAGGCTCAAAACTTTAAAGGGTGGAAAGAAAACTTTATTAACAGAAGTAAAAGAAGAAAAAAAATAATAAGGATCAGAATAAAACCTTCAGAACACTTTTCCTCCCCCCACAACTTTCTTTTTTTTCCCACTGGCAATGTTCAGAGACAAAACCTGGGACTTAAGTCAGTTTACCACCTCTAAAATAGCCTTTCATCAGTTCTCTCAGGGAGAGGAGGCTCATTTGCCATGCCATGGACATTTCTCCACAAGAAAACAGTTCTCGCGTGGCTTCAATTCCCACGAATAGCAACCACCCAGAAATCTGCAATCGTCACTCTCATCTCGTGCAGCCTTCCCAGAGCTGCATGCATGGGCCATGTCAAACTCATGGGGTACTATTTTAAGTATGAGCTGTTCAAAAGCAGAGGTTCTCTTCAGCTATCTCTGAGATCATCTTCATCTCTGGGAACAGAGGTCTTCTTCTTTCCCTGGGGGCAAAGGGTCTTCATCACTGTCATCTCTCTCTGTTCAAACTTCTCATGAGATCACAGCTACTTCAACATTTGCTTGCTTCAGTATGAATGCCTTTGCTCATGTCTACAATTCGAACAGTCCATTCCCCCCTACTTTTTTCATGGATTACAGGGATATTTCAGGGTATTATAGTCCATCTCCATGGCCTTACTAAAAGAATTTCAGCCCAAGACTAAGGCATCTCCTCATTCTCCTTCCATCTGGGATTTGACTCTTTCTTCTTGGCATCTTTATGTTGTTTCTCTACATGTGTTCATTCTGTCCTTTTCTCTCACTCAAGAGAGGATCGATGTTTTGCAAGTTTCATTTGTGCAGTGAAAGAGTTAATATCTTGCCCAGGGCCCTGAGGTTGGTCATGGTGGTTTCCGCCAGGCAGGGGCCAAAGCAGTCACGATGATGGATTTCGGGCCATACTGGAGGCTGTGCCAGGATCTCAGGGAGCCCAGCCAGAACGGCGGCGGCCACTCTGGCCGCATAGCTGGTCTCCGGCCCCTGCTTCGTTCAATTTCAGCTGAGGGCTGATGGCTTCCCCTCCCCCTGCCTGGCAGTTTCTGGTGAAACTCAGCAGTGGCAGAATTTCAGCCGAGCCACGGGCCAGTCTGGCCGTGCTGGGGGTGGGGGGACCCAGCCCAGTCAGCCCTGCAGCAGAGACAGGGCCCTGCCAGACCCACAGAGCGGAACTGGCCCCACCAGCACCCTGTTATCTGCTCAAGATCCAGAAGAAAGAGAGCTTTTCCTGGGGTTTGTTCGTTTTTAACATGTGTGTTCACAGAGGTGTGTTCAGCTTGCCACTTTAACAAGGTATCAATATTCAAGACTAGTCACTGATTGGCTTTGTCAGGCATGGAGGAAACTGCTAGCAGCTTCTCTTAGAAGAATCACTTCCATGACTGGCTTCTTCCCTGCTCACCAAAAGTCAATACAAAACCAGCACACTGGGTCTCCAAGATACACTTAAAAGGGGTATTAAAGACCATATTCCCACATCTCTGACAATGCTTTAAATGGCCGGAATTTACATGATGGAAAAAGTTTCACAGGTTTCACAACCAGTTTTGAATACTCTTTACAGGATCTCAAATGCAGTTTTTTAAGCTCTTAAAATCACATGGGAGCATTGATTATATGTCTGAGTACCAAATCACAAAAGGAAGCTGAAGAGAAACATTAATGCATGGGAGACAATGCGAAGGACTGAATGTGAAAATTCATTGATGCAAATAGACCTGAACAGGGGACCACTAAACTAACAGTAGTGCCTCATAGGTATCAATCTGTGCAGATGTATTTTTTGAGACAGTTTGATAGTTATTATCAGCTTAGTAATACTTACTACAGTCTTACTTACACCTCAAGTGAGTTTGCACAGTTTGTCTTCATTCAGTCTCTACTACAGCCAGTGTGAAGACATTTGCAGACTAATGGGCAATTGTTCAGTCCCTTACTGATGTTAAGGGGCTATGGCTCTACCTCCAATTTTAGTGGGAATGCTATTTTGATTATGCTTCTTTACCACACCTAATATAATTTTATGCTGTCAGTGGTTAGATGTCATTTCCCTTTGATGTGGATTTTTAACATTTCTATTAAAGACTTGCAGACCTGATGGAAGAACATCAAGAAGAGTTAGCGACAATAGAGTCTATTGACTCAGGAGCTGTCTACACTTTAGCCCTGAAGACTCATATTGGAATGTCTGTGCAAACATTCAGATACTTTGCTGGATGGTGTGACAAAATTCAGGTAAGTGATTGTGTAAAGGAAATGATCAATGGCAGTGCTTCTTCTCTACACTTCTTTTTTGTTGTTATTCTTCTGAAACATTGCCAAAAAGTAGTAAAAGGAAAAAGTAACTGAGAAATCAAAAACTGAAGCAAAATTAGAATTTTACCTAGAATGGGTGTCTCAGTCAATACAGAAGGATAGTTCACCTCCAGCTGGAGAATATGGATTTAGAGTGTGGCTCTAAATATCTAAGAAATCAGCTGAGGTGTCACAGTGGGTATACTTGCTTGGTCAGCCCTTATTCATGGGACAGAATGTCACTGTGCTCATCATGCAGGTAAGTGCAGAGACTTGTGCTTTGCTACAGTCTGACCAAGGCTAGTGAGTTTGCTTGGTGGCACAGTGCCTGGCATACGTTCAAGAGCATTTCCTCCAGTATCTTTAAGACCAATCAAGAATATCATCCAGCTTTTTTTTTGTTCATCAGACCCTCGCTTTATGTTCTCCCATACTTTTTTTTTACCTATGCTGTTATTTCATCCAGCTGACAATCAGGACTTGATTCTAATATCCACACTAGGAACTCATACATTAGAAGCATCTGTGCCTCTTTCCCTGGTGCAAAAATGCTTGTGGTTTGGAAGCCTACTCTGTAGCTTTCTGAAACATACTTACATGACAAATATATTTGCAATAAAAATTATAAATTTAAATTATAATTAAAATCAAATAAGTATGAATATTTGTCCCTCCTCTGTCTTTTAGGGTGCTACAATTCCAATTAACCAGGCCCGGCCAAACCATAATCTAACATTCACCAAGAAAGAGCCAATCGGGTGAGTATTACTTTTTCACCTTACTGACAGCCTTGACATGCAGAAAAGCCATTGAAAAGCTGCCATCAAATATGTAATCTTTCTCTGTTTTTCCCTACCTGAAGTGTCTGTGCAATTATTATCCCCTGGAATTACCCACTGATGATGCTTGCATGGAAGAGCGCAGCGTGCTTGGCTGCAGGCAACACCCTCGTACTCAAACCAGCTCAGGTAAGAGCAAAAAGAAATTTACAGATGGCCCAGATGCCCCTGTTCAGGCAAAATGATTTAGGCAATATAGCAGATTTCATCCACAGGTTGATCTGTCGTAGGTTGACTGTGTCATATATTTGAAAGCGCATTGGTAATGCAAACTGCCATGGTCATACAAAGTATTGATTGACTTCAATTCTGCTCCAGTGCTAATCTCATTTTCAAGAATTAATTATTTTCCACGAGAAGCCATCACTTCTAATTTTCCAATACTGTAAGAAGGTATATATTGTATCAAAGCTAAGATGTATGGAATGTAAAAGGTATCATCATGCGTTTGATTAAAATAGGAGACCTCATCTAAATGTTTCTACCTAGGTCACACCTCTGACTTCCTTGAAGTTTGCAGAACTCTCAGCTAAAGCTGGATTTCCTAAGGGTGTTATAAATATTCTGCCTGGTTCAGGTAAAACTTCAACTCATCCTTTTTCTTCTAGGAGAGGTCATGCTAAAACTGGTGAACTTATTCACCTTTTTGAAGATCTATTACATAGGTATGTTCATAGGTACTAGGCTTGCTCTTTTCATGCAGCAATTTCACGTTTCCAGAAGAGAATTGGAAAAATCTGACTTTAGTTAGTGGTAGGAGCTGTCAGCCTACACCCTTTACAAGTTCACACAATTGACACAAACACTCTGGAAAAGAATGTATTGAAGAGAAACATGCTTCACTTGATCATAAAGTTTCTTTTTAACTCCTAATTTTATCATTAGATATGACTGTGAGACCTAGAGCAAGCTGGTAAAATGCATATTCATAGTCCACACTGTGTTGTCTGATGTCACCATTTTCCTCCTTCCCCTAAAGGAAGAAAAGTGACAACATA
Source organism: Oxylabes madagascariensis (assembly GCA_013400675.1). NCBI lineage: Eukaryota > Metazoa > Chordata > Aves > Passeriformes > Timaliidae > Oxylabes > Oxylabes madagascariensis. The sequence goes on from VYZR01016553.1 coordinate 20,512, forward strand.
ATTATACGGGTCAGGCTTGGTTACAAATTAGATTATTCCACCTACAGTGGAACATTCAGAAGCTCTTCAGTCCAGACACATGGGAGAATTTGGAGACACTAACGGGCTCCAAGTTTTCTGTAGTCATAGGAATAAATCTGCAAATACAAATAAGCATGTGAAATTGTATTTGATTTGTGGTGTAAGCTCCTTCTGTGTTACAGTGCTGCTGCTGGAGTAGTAAAAATTGTCCATGTACATCCGGTTACACTGCTTTCCTCACCCTGATAGGTGGCTTAGTGGGACAGCACCTCTCTGAACATCCAGATGTTCGCAAAGTTGGATTCACTGGTTCAACACCAATTGGTAAACAGATCATGAAGAGGTACTCTCAGCAAAAGATTCATAAATAAACCCTGCTTAGTCTGGTTCTGAAGTATCTTACAAGATATATTGTGCATGTAGCAGTAATGAAAAAGCATAACTACATATGGTTGTTTACCACTATGTAGAATTCTATTAAGTCACTACTGGACAATAGAGGTTTATACATTTTCACTAGTTATGATTCAAAGGAAATAATGGAAAATGATATTAAAAATTTGGTTTATATGATTATTTTGGGTTTATATGACTATTTTTATTTTTTACAGTGCCGCTGCTAACCTGAAGAAAGTTTCTCTCGAACTTGGTGGCAAATCACCATTGATCATATTCAGTGACTGTGAACTTGACAGAGCTGTAAAAATGGTGATGTTAATTTGAAGTAAAATTTATTCAAAGCCTTTGTGGTACATCCTCACAGTATTGCAATATACTTCTTGACTTGCCAAAAAAAAATACCAGGGATCCTTTGCATGAAAAACCTTGAGATCTGTTAAAAAACAGACGCAGATATTTCTTCATTCCAGCAAAATTTAGCTGTTGGTGCTGCCCCAAAAAGGCAGTACTACAAGAAATATGCATTAGAAATTACAACAAAACAAAGAATTGAGCTGCCTATTATCATATAGTTTTCAGTTCAACAATCAATCAATCAATCAATCAATCATTTGTCAATTATCAATCATAATAATTCACCTTCCCTACCAGCCATATTGTGTTCAAAGTTCATAAATAAGATGTTGCACTGGTGATATCCTTTTACATAAAGCATTAAACTTCTGAGGTCACAAACACTGCATGCGACCTAAGGGAAAAGAATGGAAGGGTGACTGAACAAAATGCATATAAATACTAATGTTTTTTTTTCCTGATCAGGGTATGGGAGCAGTATATTTCAACAAAGGAGAAAACTGCATTGCAGCTGGCAGGCTGTTCGTGGAAGAATCAATTCATGATGAGTTTGTTAGAAAAGTGGTAAGATACTCAAGGGCTAAAGTTTAGGCATATGTTTTACTGTGGCAGAAGGATCCACTAGTTTTATAGACACTTATGTTTCTTATTTTCAATTGCTTAATTTCTCATTATTGTTTATGATAGACAATGCTGCTTCTCAGGTACTTCTTACAGGGTTAAAAGGAAGCACTGAAGGGAGTTATTTGCACCAGTAATGCACAGATAAGTGACAGTTAAATAGATATTGTACCTTCCGTGAGAGTTCATATTTGACTAGGAAAATAAGATTACAAATAATTACTGAACTCAGGTCAATGTGATTGAAGAAGGCTTCTGTAAAGTTAAAATAAAAAGAAATATTGGAAGAATAGCTAGAGTAATACAAAGGTCACTATTAAAAATCCAGTAGTTGCCATGCTGTGCCACTGGAGAATTCATTTAGTTGCTTAAGAACAGGAAATCACTGCCTTAAGTCATTTACCACTGATAAAAGTTAACATTTTACATGCCTGTCTTAATAGGAGAAGAGAATATACACATGAACAAAGCATCAAAAACTTTCAGAAGTAATTAGATTATGAAACAAAAGACAAAGTCTCATTTTAAAAAGGGGAGAAGCATTAAGCATCTAAGAATCCAATAATTTCTTAGATTCAATCTTCATAGCACTAAAAAATGCAGCATTCCAAATTTCTGGTCACTTTAACAATACTGCTGTGTTACGTAACTTCATTTTAATTGGGTAATCCATAGGTTGAAGAAATAAAAAAGATGAAAATTGGTGACCCACTTGACAGATCTACAGATCATGGTCCGCAAAATCACAAGGCACATTTGGAGAAGCTGCTGCAATACTGTGAAACTGGAGTAAAAGAAGGAGCCACTCTAGTGTATGGAGGAAGACAAGTACATAGACCAGGTAAAATACTTTCCAGACGTATTTAGAACTTTTACACTTTACGCAAGAGCTGTCACGATTGTCTCAGCTGTATTTTGTGGAGTTGCAGTATCATGGGAACAGTACCAGGTAAGCCCATGATATCACAGAGCTTTCAAGTCTCATGAGAAGCTGTGCAAATGAAGTATGAGATATTACAATTTATTTAGATATTACAATCTATCTCCTTGTTGGGTTGCAAGAAAAACAGTGGCCTCTGTGACTTGCTGTAACCTTGTGTTCCTGCTGTGAGAGTACAGGGTCTTCCCCCAAGGAGTCACCTGGGCTGTGGCACACAGACCTTCTGACCTGGCAGGGAACAGCACATGTTGTCACTGATCAATACAGGCCATTCTTTTACCCCTTTGCCTGCCATTTCTCTTGAAGTGCACACATTTCCATTCATACTTCTTTCATATCTATTTTCTATTTCAAGTTGCAAGTTATTTATGACCTTAAAGCATGGGACAGAAATGGCCTGGACGACAGCAAACCCTTAAGCACTTTTACCGTGCTCAAATGATGCTCTATCCTCTCTTTAGGTTTCTTCATGGAACCCACTGTATTCACAGATGTTGAAGACCATATGCATATTGCCCAGGAGGAATCCTTTGGTCCTGTGATGGTCATCTCTAAATTTAAAAATGGGTATGTTCTTCTCTGGTTACTGTTAGAAACCTTATTTTCCCATTTTCGTGCTAAGTGAAGAAGTGACAGCATACACAGTATTTTGTTAAATCTTGTTAGACCAATGTGAATACCTAGTAGTATTCAGTGAAATGTTTTAGTGAAATGTTAGTGAAGTTTGTGTGGTAATTGCAACAGCTTGATCAAATTAAAAAATGTGTTATTTTTCCCAGTGGAATTACTTACTTTTTCTGTTACAGAAGACTGCAGTGTTGTGTATTGTGTAGCACTGCCACATCACTGTTGCAAATGAAAATTCCTCTCTATATTTTGTAAACTGTCATTTCTAATACCTTTCATTCTAGATCATAAGAATTATTTAACATACAGATGAGATTAAAACCCTACATAGAAACTTCACATCAATATTTCCATCAGATTTCATCTTCTGCAGTTTGATAATAAAGTTAAGAACCAGCCATGTAGATAACCCTTCGCATCCACAAATTCTGTAGTCTTAAGGAACTTTTAAAAGTTTTAAACTCCTATTGATTTTTGGAGCTGTATGGAAATGAGATGCAGATAGAAAATAGCACTCTGGAAATGGCCTGAAAAGTTGTGTCATGATAGCAGTTTAAATTCTGGCTTTTATTCTGCATTAACTTGTAAAGCTGGACAAAATTTTAGCAAACTGATTCATCATCTGCTGCCATGCTCTGCTTTACAGGCATTTTTATATTACTCTGATTCCCAAGGTGTACAGTAGTAACATTTTCCATGGCATTTCTCAGTGTAAATATTAACTTTTGAAATGTGAGGTTATGAGCTTCACAAACTTGAAGCAAGGGTGTGAATTTTTGTGCATTTGTCAGATTGACACACAGTTTTTTCCTTAATAAGTCATCTTTTAAAAAGCTCACTGGAGAAGAAAGGCCATGTGAAAAGTTGCTTCAATGACACTGAAGGTGGAAGATTGCTAACACTTGTTTATTTTACCTGGTTGCAGTCAAATAATTTCTTTCCCCCATAGGGATGTTGATGGAGTATTGCGACGGGCAAATGCCACAGAATATGGCTTAGCTTCAGGAGTTTTCACAAAAGACATAAACAAAGCTCTCTACATCAGTGAAAAGCTAGAAGCTGGGACAGTTTTTATTAACACATACAACAAAACTGACGTGGCAGCACCATTTGGTGGATTCAAGCTGTCTGGCTTTGGGAAAGATTTAGGTAAGTTGTCTCCCTTCATTTCTTGTCTCAGAGTCCTAATCAATGAAAGAAGCACTGTAAACATATAAAACATGAGCTATGGC
>VYZR01016559.1:0-16214 GCA_013400675.1 Oxylabes madagascariensis
GAATACATACTTTTGGTTGCATCCTGCAACCCAAGACACATTCACAGCAGACCACTAATGGCTTTCCATGGTCTCTCCTGACAGGTGCTGACGGAGGGAGGCTTTGGCCCCATCACAACGGAGATTCGGGAGGCTCCCGAGTTTTATTACGCCGAGGAATATCACCAGCAGTACCTCAGCAAGAACCCCGGCGGGTACTGCGGCCTGGGCGGGACGGGGGTTTCCTGCCCTGTCGGCATCAGGAAATAGCCTGTGCTCGCTCCACCACCTCCTCTTCGTTATAGGGAGCTTGGAAAAAACACACCAGGAACCCCGGTGGATGTTCCCACAGCATCCGTGGATAAAGATTTGGGAATCTGCTGTGGAGGCTTTCCATAATCATAAGTTTTCTGTTTGCTGACATCAAAAGCCAAAGTGGAGGCAGGAATTGCTCCCATCACAGCTTCTTGCTCTGTGCAGCTCCCGGGGTTTCCTTGTCATCTGGAGAGGTGGAAAGAGATCCAAACTTCCAAAAGTTTGGCTCGAAATGCTGCTAAAAGGGTGAATTAGGAGGTGGTTGCACCCATAGCTGCTTTGCACTTCCAATGCCTTTGGACTTGTTGATTTTCTTGGGTTAATTAATTTCCTGGTGTTCCCAGAGCTTTGACTTCTGGAGATGTGGTTGGGTTCTTTACCTGTCACAGCCCTGGAATTTGATGTCTTTGGGAATGATGAATTGATCAGATCAGTGATTCGCCTACCACAATTCCACTTTCACAGCATTTAGTACCACCTGTAGTGCCTATTTTCTGTAATGATTTTAGCCAGAAAATGTCAAAATTGTAATGTGATGCCTCTTTTTGACAGTTCCAAGAAGTGAATAAACACAAAAAACAAATTGGTTTTGTTTCCTGCTCTGCAATAAATAACAGAACAAGAAAAGAATAATGTTCTCTGTGATGTGTTCCAAGTAGATATCTGGGTAGATCTAAAAAAAAATTATCAAATATAAAATGCTGCAGTTTGCTATTTAAACACCAGGGCTTTTAAATTTGTATCATCAGCCATGACAGTACAGAGGAGTGGAATTATCTCTATGATTAATTATTTGTACTTTAATAACTTGGGGAGTCCCCACCAAAAGCAGACTCATGGCAAACATAACTTGGGGCAGTCTCCAGTGAGTGTGCAGTCAAAATAGCAGGACAGCCAAAAAGGGAAAAAAAAAAAAATCAATTTTGGGTTTATTCACAGGGTTCTTAGAGCTCAGACTGACATCTGCAGACAAAGGATGCAGGGATGCACAGTTTATTCCATATGGAAATAGGATCCTATGGATCCAGAGCTCAAGGAGCGAGCCAGTTTTGAGGGACAGGTGGTGGGACCCAGAGACACAAATCCACAGCACCTCCGTCTCCATGGCACTGCTCTCCATAGCTTGGTTTGACGTTTCCTGCTCACCAGCTCAGCTTTAAAGCTCAAAAAGCCCCAAACCAGCTCTCGTGTACTTACACAGCAGACCCGATCGTGCTCCAAGCTTGGCCAGACTGAAAATGTGCCCCACAACATCAGCGTTTGGGATTGTAAATCCAGTGCTGCAGCCCTGCCTGCTGTTTCCAAAGACGGGCAGCAAGTCCGTGCCAGAAAAACCAGCTCCCCATCTTCCCTCACTCCTCAGCTGATGCTGAGCTCATCCCAGTCTCAAAATCCAGAGGAAATCTGTCCTCCTGGCAGATTACAGCTGGGTCAGGTTTACAGGAGCTGCCTCATTAGGCTCTTTCTAGAGATGCCCCAAAATGTGCCCACGACGCACTCGGAATTTTCATTTCTGTGGTAACTGATCCTGTCCTTAACCTGTCCTGCCATGGAGTTTTTTCAGTGCTCGCAGCCAAATAAACCAGCATTTGTGTCTCGTTTCCTTGGCATGAAGTGACAGAGAAGCAAAGAAGAGAGGGAAATAAAGTCTTACCCTCATCCTATGTATTGTCAACCTCTGTGAAATCCAGACTCCAGTGGGATAACTCCTGATGTGCTCCAAGGCAAAGCATTTCAGGTGCTGAATCATCTGGGGGCTCATAAAATGTCTCCTGGTTCCCTTTCCTTCCTCTCCCTCCCCTCCTACTCTGTGCTGTAGTTACTGTTTTGAAACAAGCTGGAAAGTCTTTGGGAAAAGCTCTTATTATAAATATCCTCAAGTCTGAGCCTGGCTGAGGTTTTCTTTAAAGTCCTGTCCTGATGGAAATGATGTGTTGGTCTAAAAATCAGCATAATTGCTCCATTGATACCACAATTGGCCCATACAAAAATATTTTGCTACCACAGAATTATTTACTGACATCTTCAATTTGGTTTTGATTTTTATTTGATAGTTTTGATTGGGCACTCTTTAAAAATTGTCCTTTGACAGAGCTGCCGCGTTCTCCTACAAACACAGAATCCCAGGATGTTTTGGATGGGAAGGGACCTGAAAGATCATCCAGTCCCACCCCCTGCCATGAGCAGGGACACCTTCCACTATCCCGGGTTTCTCCAATCCCTGTCCAACCTGGCCTGGAACATTTCCAGGGATGGGGCAACTCTCCTGTTTAAGTACGTTCAAGTCAATACTCTGGGCATGGTCTAACTGGAGAGGAAATTACTAGGAAATGAGAAAATTAATATGGTGATAGGTTTCAGAGATGAAGTTGAAAGCTGATACAGGACCAGCTCCTGAAGTCTTCAAAGATGGTTCAAGATCCAGCAAGAGCTACAGCACCCAGCTCATGAAATCCATCACTGCCATATCCTGTGAGGTTAGCCCAGGATACAGACGAATTTTGCTTCTGCCTTGTCCATGTTAGAGCTAGAGGAAATCACAAACCTTCTGGAAACCCCTGAGCTTTCCCTCAGTGACCCTTTTACCTTAGGAAGGAGCATCCAAGTGCTGCACCAACGGGAAGGAGCGGGTGCTGTGATGTCACCCGGGGTTGTGTTGACATGGAATGCAGGCGGTGTCCTGAGGCGTCTGCAGAGGCATCGCTGCTCCGAGAGCTGTGGGAGAGAGTTGGATCAGGATGGACTGAGATGCTGCTCCTTACCCTCTCCAGTTTAGCTTCCCTGACCGGCAGTGTCCAGGCAGGTTTTGTTTCTCAGCATTCTCAGCACAGAAGAGATGCAGGATATTCACATGTGGGTAAGTGAAACAGGTCTGGGCTTGTTCCTTCTTCTGAGGGAATAAAGGTGTGGCCTGTGCTGCAGCCTGATGCACCTTCCACTCCCTAAACAAGGATTTTATCCCACCTGCCCATGGGACATGGTCAATGGTCCCTCCCACCCCAAATTCCTGGGCAGTGCTTGGCAGAGTTTAGGTTTGGGGAGGTGACAGGGATGTCACAGATTTTGGGAGAGATCAAATAACAGATACGGGAAGGGCATTCTCACCCTTTACTCAGCTGAGACCCTGCCTGCAGAGCTGCCTCCAGCCCTGGGATCCAACAGCAGAAGGATGTGGAGCTGCTGGAGAGAGTCCAGAGGAGGCACCAGAGACGTCCCAAGGGCTGGAGCCCCTCTGCTCTGGAGCCAGGCTGAGAGCTGGCATGATCACCTGGAGAGGAGAAGGCTCCAGGGAGACCTCAGAGCCTCTTCCAGGGCTTAAAGGGGCTCCAGGAGAGCTGGAGAGGGACTTGGGACAAGGGATGGAGGGACAGGACACAGGGAATGGCTTCCCACGGCCAGAGGGCAGGGATAGATGGGATATTGGGAAGGAATTCCTGGCTGTGAGGGTGGGGAGGCCCTGGCACAGGTTTTCCCAGAGAAGCTATGGCTGTCCCTGGATCCCTGGAAGTGTCCAAGGCCAGGTTGGACAGGGCTCGGACCAACCTGGTCTGGTGGAAGTTGAAGTTGGAATGGAGTTGGAAAAATTATTTTTAAATCCCTTCCAACCCCAGCCATTCTGTGATTCTGTGTTTCTCTGATTTCACAGATATTTCTATTTCAGTGCTCAGGAATGTGCTGCCCCTGCCTTTCAGCAGCACAGGCTGTGACGCTGCTGAATGTGTCCAAAATGTCCCTGTTTGTACCCAGGGTGTGGCCTTCGACCGTCCTACGAGTCCTTCCAGACGACTGGCAAGAGGATTGGTACAGGGACAGACATCCAGCCTGGGGAATTCCCGTGGCTCGTGAGCATCCAGAGCCACGGGAAGCACATCTGTGGAGGCACCATCATCAGCGCACTGTGGATTTTAACTGCAGCCCACTGCTTTGCAGACCAGCTGTGAGTGCTCCAGGGGTGGGAGGGCAGCCCAGGCACGGTGTGGGGATGACATTCCTCCTGGTGGGTGCAAGGATGTGCATCTCCTCGGGGTCATGTGCCACATTTGTGTTAATGCATCCTGGAAACAGGGATTGTTCCTCCTTTCGGGGGAAACAGGCCCATTTTTTGAACATGGAAATGTGCAGAAATCTGCACAGCCAGGAGAAGCAGAAGGGGAATACTTTGAGGGATGGCCCAAGCAGCCTTGGATAAATGCCCCTAATGCTATTCAGATAGCCCCAAGAATCTCTTGTGCATCTACACCTGTTCCAGTACCTTGTAAAAGGTGATATATTCCATTCTAGCTCATTGTATCCCCCAAATTACCTTTGCTTTCACACAGCAAACACCTTTACCTCATGGAGACTCTGAATTTAGAACACCAAGTTCTGGATAAATCAACTCCACGCAGTGTCCAGGGGCAGAGTCCAGCCCTCTGTGAGTCCCCTCCAGACTGCTCGGTGACAAATGACCTGTGGCAGCACAGCCTGGAGCAGCTGGCAGGGGACAGCAGGGTCCAAGCAGCCTGCCCAGGGCACAGAGATCCAAAAGATGCAGACCATTCCATCTGTTTGGAAGTGACTGGGTTATTTATAACCTGGCTGCATTCACGTTCTACCTCTGCACCTCTCTGCCCTGGAAATCATCTTCTCCTAGGAGTGAGGGTAAAATCCTTGGATATTAATGGCTGAACTGCCTAAGCCACCACCATGCCCTGCTCTGGGGAGGAGGCACCAAGGTTTATAACCCAAATCCTTCATGTTTACCGTGCCCCGTTCTGTTTTTAAGGCCTCCAGATCTGATGGTGGCAGTGGGGGGAGTTGACCTCAGCCTCCCTCTGGAAGAGCACAACCCCGACAGCCTGATCCTGCACGAGGAATTCAACAGAACCAGCCTGCAAAACGACATTGCCCTGATCCTGCTCAGCAATCCCATCGAGTTCAGCAAGGAGAAAATTCCCATCTGCCTGCCCTTCGTGTGTGACAGGGACATGTGGCAGCACTGCTGGGCTGCTGGCTTGGAGAACACAAGTGCAGGTGAGGTGCTGGGGGAGATGCATTTGCTAATGGACGATGCGTTTTATCCATTTAAAGTGGCTGTCCTCTCCCATGAGGACAAAGTTCCACTCCCCACCTCCCTGGTTAATGCATCCAGACCCCCCCAGCCAATGCAGTTCCCTGTTCAGGGCAAGAACCAGTCACCAGCAGACCCCCAGAGCAAAACCTGGGACCTTTTTTGGCACCACATCCAAACTTTGGACATCTTTTTGGCACCCAGATTAAGACAACCTCCACCCTGGTGGGTAAATTAGCACAGAATCATGGAATTATTAGGGCTGGAAGGGACCTTAAAGCTCATCTTTTTCCAACCCCCTGCCAGGGGCTGGGACACCTTCCACTATCCCAGGTTGCTCAGAGCCCCATCCAGCTGGGTCTTGAACGCTTGTCATCTTGTGGGATCCTTGTGGGTAACTTCAGCTTGGGGTATTCTATGAATCCCCCAGTTAGGCCGGGTCTAAAATGGTCTGGACTAGAGGAAATGAAGGTTTGGGGCTGTCTTTGGCTTAATGCCTCCACGAGCTGGATTGACTCATTGGTTCTGGCCACTCCTTCCTTCACTCATTTAGGACTGCAGATTGCTGTTGCTAATGGATCTCATTTAAGCCCTAATGAAAGCAGTTCCAGCACTGATTGTGATCCAAAATGCCTGTCATGAGCAAATGTCACTAAATAGCCAATGAGCTGTTTCATTATTGGAAAGAATTAATCAGGACTGGGAGGGCAGGGGTCCTTCCCTGGATGGACTAAGTGAATATCCCATTGAATCCTTGCTATTCTGCTCCAAAGTGTTGCTGTTTTTCCATGAAACTCTTCATTGCCTTCTTAGGCTTCATTTTCCTCCCTCAGCAGCAGCAGCACACAACACTCTTATAGTTGTGAAACTCTCCCATTTCACCAAGGTAACGTGTTCCTAGAACAGAGGGGCTGCTGCAGAGTCCCTCTGCAGGATTTATCCTGAGCTCCTCTGTGCAAAATCCATGGAGCAGCTCTGGGGATTGGCCTCATGCTGCTGTATGGGCTCAGCTGACATGGATTTTCCTTCCAAAAATTGGTGTTGATGTGCTCAGCCCTGGCACCCCCTGCCCTCTGGTTGGTAGAGGCTTCGGAAGAAATCCAGCAGGAGCTGAGTGTGGTGAGAGTGGGTGTGATGGTGTGATATGGGCAAAGCCAAAAGGTACAGAATCAGGGAATTGTTTAGGTTGGAATGACCTTAAAGGTCATCCAGTGCCACCCCCTGCCACGGGCAGGGACACCTTCCACTATCCCAGGCTGCTCCAAGTCCCATCCAACCTGGCCTTGGACACTTCCAGGGATCCAGTAGCAGCCACAGCTTCTCTGGGAAACCTGTGCCAGGGCCTCCCCACCCTCACAGCCAGAAATTCCTTCCCAATATCCCATCTATCCCTGCCCTCTGGCAGTGGGAAGCCATTTCCTGTGTCCTGTCCCTCCACCCCCTGTCCCAAGTCCCTCTCCAGCTCTCCTGGAGCCCCTTTGGCCACTGGAAGAGGCTCTGAAGTCTTCCCAGAGCTTTCTCTTCTCCAGGTGAACACCCCCAGCTTCCCCAGCTTCTCTCCACAACAGAAGGGCTTCACCTTCCTGGAGATTCCTACACCAAAGCATTTTCATCTGTGGGCACTTCCATCTTAGCTGGAAAAGGGAAGTGACAACTTTCCATCGTTTAGATCTTGTCACTGAGTCACAGTTTCCTGAAGGTTATGGGAGGATTTAACACAGTGAAGTATGAAAGAAGGAGTGAGCTTCAAATGATCTGTAGATCTCAGCTTTATCCTTTAGACTGAGTCTCACTTTAGAGAGAAACGTGGGTGAAATAAGTGGGGTTTCCAAGTAGCCCAGCACATTTTCAGTCCTTTTTGTCACTTGCAGGAGCCAGCTGTGATTTCTGTATTCCCATCCCAAGGGAAGAATAAAGCAGATATTTCCTTTGTGCGCTGCCATCTCGAGAGCCACTTTGTGAAGATACAGTTGGTCCCCTGGGTGAGGCGTGCCCTTGCAGCCCTCCCAGGGGAGAACAATGTTCAGATTGGATATTAGGAAAAAAATTCTTCCCTGGTAGAGTTCTTGGGCATTGGAGCAGCTGCCCAGGGCAGTGGTGGAGTCCCCACCCCTGCAGGAATTTAAAAGCTGTGTGGATGTGGCACTTGGGGCCGTGGGTCAGATGTGGCCCTGGCAGTGCTGAGGGGGGAATGGTTGGACTAGATGATCTCAAAGGTTGTTTCCAATGTAAATTATTCCATGATTCTATAATTCTAAGTTTAGAATTCTGGGGATAACTCAGTGGACTTTGATCTGCTGGGGCTTGCACAGGATCCCATGAAAAGCCCCTCAGACTGAGTTCCCAAAAAAAAACCCGAGTGAGAAACCCCAGATGTGCAGGGCTGCTCATATCAGGTCATCACCGAGACCACCAGCAGGAAAATCAATCCTGTTGGGGGTTTCCCAGTAGTCTGGCATCCCTGGCAGTGTCCAAGGCCAGGCTGGACAGGGCTTGGAGCAGCCTGGGACAGTGGAAGGTGTCCCTGCCCATGGCAGGGGGTGGGATTGAATGATCTTTAAGGTCCCTTCCCACCCAAACCATTCTGGGATTCTGTGATAAACTCAGGAGCACAAACTCACCATTGCCAACACTTGGGGATCCCCTGTATGCCCCCGTGACCCCAAAACCCTACAGTTCTGCCCAGAGACCCCATTGCCCTGAGATGCTTCAGAAATCCAGCTGAGATTCCTCCCAAGGGAAGTCTCCAGCTGCTCTGTTCCTCAGCTTTGTTGATCTTTCTCTTTTCATTTGCTGCAGCATCCCATGTGCTGCAGAAAACACAGATGAAGCTGATCAGCAGGGAGAAATGTCTGAAGCAGATCCCACACCTCGTGGGGAGCGTGATGTGTGCTGAGGCAGAGCAAGGAGGAGGAGGAGGAGGCTGCAAGGTAAAGGAGACAGCATTCCTGGTCTGCTTCGCGGCCAGGTTACAGCCTGAAAGGAGACAGGAATGGTTGTCCAGGAGGTTCAAGGCAAAAAAAATGGGAGGGAAGTTTAATCTGGGGGTGTTTAATATAAATATTAGAAACATTTCTCAGGTGAGGTCTTGGCTCTGACCCAAATGTGGCTGGTTGGTCTGTGGGTGCCAGAATGAGTCACATCTTGTGGCAGCGTGTTGGTGACAGAGAATGAGGGGCTTTTCAGGCTAAATTACAGTTTGAGCAGTATTTGATATCAGGGAGCTGACACAAACACCCAAATGAGGCAAAACTCACTCAGAACTCGTGCCCTCAAAACACATTCCACCCCCAGGATTGCTGTCCTGGTGTCAAACGAAGTCTGGAAGCCAAAAATCCCCTCGTCTTTCACAGCATCCAACTTCCAGCTCCTCTCCTGAGAGACTGACAAGGACTGGGCTCTCCTGCAGCCTCTGCTTCCAGACTGAGATTTCCCTCCTCTACTGGGGAATGGTTTTCTAGGAATCACAGAGTGGTTTGGGTTGGACAGGGCCTTAAATCTCACCCAGTTCCCACCCCCTGCCATGGGCAGGGACATCTTCCAGTATCCCAGGTTGCTCCAAGACCCATCCAGCTGTATTTTATACATGTCCATGGGTTTGGTGGAGTCTGGATGGGGAGACATATGGATGGACAGCTCCATCCTGTAGGAATTACTCACTGGAAGAACCAAACCAGCACCCAGGACAGAGAGAGATCCTCTGACCTTTAGGCAAAGGCAGGGGGCACCAGGACCATGGGATGCTGAGGGAAAGTTTGCTTTGCAAAATGATTTTTTGATTAGCCAGAGAATATCTGCCTCTGAAACCATCCAAGGAGTGACTTTCACCTCCATTAAATTAGATCAAAAAAATCTTAAAAAGAAACCTGCCACAGGATAACATTAACATGATTAAAGGATGCACTGCCCAGCCCAGCCTAGCCTGAAGTACTGCGGGTGAATGATGCTGGTGAAATAGCACTTGTTCCCAGCAAAATGAATCTCCTGGACTCAGAGAGATGATGAAGAAGTTATTTTGATCCACAATAATGTCAGAGTTGTCTGAGGAATGAAGTAGGAATGTGAGATTTCCAAGCAGTGGAAGCACACATCCTTTGCATGGGTGATAAAACTCAGAATTCAGCGTCTCTCTGATTTTAGTGGGATCTTAACCAGGCAGGAATGCTTTGTACACTGGAATAAAAGGGAACAGGACAAAACCAGAGCTCAGGATAGAAGATGTACTTTTCAGAGATGAAGCAAATGACAGGACTTGCCACCAAATTTTGTTGGTTTGCTGGAGGGGAAGAGTTTTGCTGCTGGATGGTTTCCTGGATTTCTGAGAAATTCTGATTATAGCCAGCGGGGACACATTTTGGCCTCACTAGGCTGGGTCAGAAACCTGTTGGCTTGTCCATAGGAGGCTGCCTGGTCATGGCCTGCAACAGGACAGGGCTGAACCTGCTGCTTCTTCTGCAGCAAGGACCACTGAGCAGAGTCCCAGAATTATTTAGGTTGGAAAAGCCCTCCAGGATCACTGAGTCCAACCTGTGAGCAATCCCCACTGTCATCAGCCCACAGCACTGAGTGCCACATCCAGGCCTTCCTTCCTTGGACACCTCCAGGGATGGGGACTCCAAACCCCCCTGGGCAATCCTTGCCAATGCCTGACCACACTTGCAGGGAAGAATTTTTTTCCAATATCCGATCTAAACCTCCCCTGGCACAGCTTGAGGCTGTTTTACCTTATCTTGTCCCTTGTTCCCTGGGAGCAGAGCCCAATCCTGCCCCTGGCTCCTGTCAGGGAGTTGTGCAGAGCCAGAAGGTCCCCCCTGAGCCTCCTTTTCTCCAGGCTGAGCCCCTTTCCCAGCTCCCTCAGCTGCTCCTGGTGCTCCAGCCCCTTCCCCAACTCCATTCCCTTCCCTGGACAAGCTCCAGCCCCTCAATGTCCTTTTTGGAGTGAGGATTCCAGAACTGGACAATCCATCTGCTCTCTGGACAGTGCAGCCTCTCAAGCTACGACTGCCTGTAAGGATCCCAGGGTTTGTGTCAGCTGAGAGTGAGGCCAGATTTCAAAATGCCCAAATCCTTCACCTCCTCATCTCTGTCGTGGAGACAGAGCAGCCCTGGGCACGGTGTTGGTCTGTTCCATCCAGCTGTCTCCTGGGGGACTTCCAGGCTCCAGCTCTTGCATGGATCAGGAGCCACCCACCAGTCACTGTGGAGAGGCCAGGAAGGATGAGAAGCTCGGGCAAGGCAGAGATTCCTGGTCAGGGAACAAGCCCTAGAGATGCTGAGTTTGCTCTGGTAGCTGTCGCCCAAGGAACTCTGGACACAGAGGAGATACAAGCCTGATATTAACCTTTCCTGGGATTTGCTGAGGATCAGGATACATGCTTTCAGTGCAGAGCCAGACTAATGCAGGAAAGTTGCTGGACTTGAGGTTGTAAGTCCACGTGATCCACATCTGGATTCAAATCTGTGAACTGTGATGGAGGGAACAACTTTCCACACGGGGAGACAGTGACAGGACAAAGGAGAATGGTTTTAAACCAGAAGAAGAGAGATTAAATGGGATATCAGGAAGGAATTCTTCCCTGTGAGGGTGGGCAGGCCCTGGCACAGGTGAAGCTGTGGCTGCCCCTGGATCCCTGCANGGCTCACAAAGCAAATGTCTCCTTCAGTGCCCTCCCTGCCCAGGCAAAATTCAGTAAATGGCCCAATTATCGTCCGGAGGGGCTGTGGGGGAGCTCTGATGTGGTGATTAGGACAAAGCGTGTTCGGCTGGAGTCACAGGTCACCGACAGTTCAGCAGCACGTGAAGGGGGGGCCAGGCCCTGCTCTAATTCCAGGGGAAGGAATCGTTGTGTGACCCCCAAGAGCAGTGGGGTGGTTCCAGCTCAGGTGAGTCCCGGGCTGCAGGTATCCACCCCTTCCTCCGGCCTGCAGCAGGGGGGATTCTGGCCATGAATCACCCAGTGGTTGGGGTTTGAAGGGACCTTAAAGCTCATCTGGTTCCAACCTTCCTCTATCCCAGGTTGCTCCAAGCCTTGTCCAGCCTGGCCTTGGACACTTCCAGGGATCCAGGGGCAGCCACAGCTTCTCTGGGCAACCTGTGCCAGGGCCTCCCCATCCTCACAGGGAAGAATTCCTTCCCAATATCCCATCTAAGCCTGCTTTCTTTCAGGTTAAAGCCATTCCTCCTTGTCCCATCTCTGAAAATGCCCTTTACGGGGTGCTCAGGGCTCTCACCCCACGGAGCTGGAGCAAAAGCAGCAGTTTTTGTGTAAACCTGGATGGGGTTTTCCAGCCATTTCACGAATGTCTTTGTTATAACCATCAGCATCTACAGAACCATCTTTTCATCAACAGGGAGAAAAAAGCCCTGGTGACGGGAGCCACTGAGATTGTTTTAAGCATCTGTGTTAAAATGAAATCAAGCCCTGTATGTGTGTTTGTTGCACCCCATGGACTGAAATCCAGCTGAAGGAGTTTAGCTCACAGGGAAGAACTTGGCTCCAAGGCAGGACAGTTGCCTACATTTAATTCTCTGTTAGATATCCCAGGTTTTCTCTTAGATATCCTTTCACAAGGCCTTGCATCCTTTTGCTGGTCCAAACATGGACCCAAAACTGGCAAGAAAGACTCGTGAAATAGAATTTTTTAAAGGAAAGAGGTCTGCAAATGAAAACTGTGTTTTATTGGTGATTGTCATGGATTCAAGGAGAAGAGCACAAACCAGGATAGCGTGGTCAGTTCCTGAAGCTGCTCAAAATACCGGAACAGAGGTGGTTAAACGATGGTCTGGCTGCAGTCTGTAGGGATGGGGAGCATCCACAGGAGCTCTGAGGTGCTTCTGCCTATCAGCCAAATGTTCCCTGGGGCCAGGAGTCAAAACTCTCCACATTTCAGTTCAAAGTTATTACAAACTCTGTAAAAGTACTTTATTATTGTATCTTACCTTAATAAAAGAATCACAGAATCACTGAGGTGGGAAAAGCCCTCTGAGTTCAACCATTCCCCAGCACTGCCAAGGCCACCACAAAACCATGTCCCCAGGTGCCAAATCCACCTGTTTTCTGAACATTTCTGGGGTTGGTGACTCCACCGCTGCCCTGGGCAGCTGTGCCAGGGCTGGACAACCCTTTCAGTGAAGACATTTTTCCTAATACTCAGTGAAAACCTCCTGTGGTGCAATTTGAGGCTGTTTCCTCTTTTCCTATTAAGCAGAGTGATCCACTCACCATCCTTGTCATGGATTTCCCATCAACGAACTATTGCTACCACCATGAGGTGCTTCTTTTCCCCAAGGGACACATTGCTTTAAGCAGGAAGGTGTCCTGGGAAGCCCCAGAACAAAGCAGTGGAGAAGTGTTTTTGCATTTGCAGTCCCTTCAGTTTTCTTCTGGAGGGTCCTTTGATGTGCAGCTCACAGGAATCAGAACACTTTCCCCATGGCCCATGAGTTTTTAGGGTTTTCATCACTTTATCATTTTATGGTGTGGGCAGACAAGTGAGCACATTCAGGCTCTGATGGCTTCATTCTTTAATCAGTGAAAAATTAATTCCCGGTGCAAAACCCTGAGATGATGATGAGGATGATGTTGGGCGTGTCTTCTGCCTTCTTCCTCTGCGTCATAGATTTTAGTCCCTCAAACTGAAGCTGCTTGGGAGTCCAGCTTGGCTTTGTGTGCCTGGTGGGGAGCAGAACACCCCTGGGTCCAGCTGAACACAAAATCCCAGCTTGCCCTGGGAGTGGGGAATGGCTGTGATGACTCAGAGGAGCTGATTCTCATTCAGTGACAGCTTTGAGGGGAAGCTGTGACTCACAGGCACATCCCAGTTCTTTAGAGGAGTTGCCAACCCTGCGGAAGGCGGTGATTCAACCACCTAACATGTTCTGAGATTCCCAAAACTCTTGCAAGGAGATTCCTCACCAAGGGTTCATGGAGAAACTGGGCTGTCATGAAGTGGGAGGGATTTGAACAGAGAAAGAACTTACAGGGAGAGTTTTGTTGGCTTCCATGCAAGGAATTTTGATGTTCCAGGAGGGCAAACGCCAAGATGACCAAGTTGGCCAATGCCACAGCGTTATTGAAAGTGGTCAAAGTGGAAGGTGGCTGTGCAGAAGTGAAGCAGGTCCCATTATTCTGAGTGTCTGGGGGTTAAAACAGCAGCTGCAGCTCATTATTGATAAAGAAAAAGTAATGGATATATGGAGAAGCAATTCCAGATGTCAACTGGCCATAATAGGCTCTAATTTAGCTATTACCATGTCACAATAACTGTGGGTAGTCCTTCAGAAACATCAGCTTGAGGCTCTGGGGAGGTCAAAAGGGTAATGAGAGCATTAGGAATTATGAGGACAGGAGTAAGTCGCAAAGCAAATGTGCTGTGCCAGGGCACTACTCCCGGGAGCCTCCCTGTGTGTGATTCCCGTCCATTCCATCTGAGGAACGAGTGGTAATTTTAGAAAAGGAGGCCAG
This sequence comes from Oxylabes madagascariensis, assembly GCA_013400675.1. Classification (NCBI taxonomy): domain Eukaryota; kingdom Metazoa; phylum Chordata; class Aves; order Passeriformes; family Timaliidae; genus Oxylabes; species Oxylabes madagascariensis. The sequence goes on from VYZR01016559.1 coordinate 13,810, forward strand.
TGAAACAGGAAGGATGAATAGGGACATGGAAGAGCTCCTGGCAGCACAGGGAATAGCAGAGCAAGACTCTGAGGCTTGTAGGAGAGATGTCTGATGGGGATGTGACACATTTCCAACCTCGTGGGCAGCATGGAGAGGAGTCAAGAGCTGTCCTCGTGTCACGGCTGCTCCAAGCACATGAAGCAGGGGTGTCAGATGGCCTCGACAGGCAGCAGATCTAAAACAAAGAGAAGGAAGTGTTTTTCCTTCCATCAGATAATTAAACCATGGGAGTCGCTGACCAGGATGTTGTGGGTATTTATCCTAAGGGATAAATGGATACAAAAAGCAATTAGGCAATTTCCTGGATGAAGATCTCGCTGAGGCCATTAACCACTGGGATGTAAATACAGCTCTGTAAATACTTGTCCTGCCCCTGGTTCCCCTCCCCTGGGCACTTGCTGCAGATGACAGTCAGAGACAGGAGTCTGGGCCACAGGGCTTTGGCCAGAAGCGTCTGCTCTGTCTGTGCCACTGCTGTCACTAATGGCCCTGCTGGCGTCACACTGAGTGAATTTGGGTCATCTTCTCCCCTTTTCCAGCCCGGGGATGGGGGGACGGAGGAGCTGAAGGTTCTCAGAGGGTTTGTGTGAGAGGAGTCCAGCTGCCCTGTATTACCTGATGCATTTCTGGTACCTGCACGTTAACGTGGCCACAACCTCCTTCCTTCTGCTTTAAAGACAGCTGGAAACAGCTGGGCAAATGATGTTTGCCAAAGCCCTTGCCTCCAGCAGGCAGGGCAGCTCTGATGGGCACTGTTGTTATTGCCGGTGTTGTTGTTCCCGTGCTGATTTTCTCCAATTTGCACAGAGCTCACCAACATGAAAATGAAACCAGCAATGACTTGCAGGGATTGTGCATCCACCTAATGAGGATCAGATGAGTTGTTCTCCCACCCCCAGAGCTTCTCCCACCTCGGAAGATTTATGTGGCTTAATGTGTTTGTTCTGATCAATGGCTGTGCTGCAGACACGAATACAAATGTAAAAGAGAGATTACACTTTTGATCCGAAGCCCACTAAAGGCAGCAGAAAGACTCCTGATGCTCCCAAAAAAAAAAAAAAAAAAAAAAAAGGTTTTGGCCACAGTGAAAAAGATGAAATTTTTGGTCAGCTCCAGTGAACAAAGCACCTTGTTAGGCAGTGACAGATTTTATGCAACCCACAGCTATTTATCAGTGAATGTATCATTGCTTTCACCTCTCCTAATGCGAGGATTAACATGTTTAAGGCAGGAATTCAGCGCCAGATCTGATTTGTTGCGCTTGCTTTTCACTCATCTTCGAGATGACAAGAAACATGAAACAGAAGCAAAGCCGCTATTTTTAGTTTGGTTTTTCCAATCCAGAAACTTGGCACTTAGAGGCAGAAGCAGGAGCAGGTGTCTGGTGTGTGTTGCTGACCAGGAGTGTTTCAGCACCAGGATACAGGAGCCTGAAAAAGCGGCATTTAATAATTCTTCGATCCTCAGAGTCATTAACCTGAGCGTTCATTAAATTAGCGTTACTGGAAACATCACAGAGCTGAGATAATTGTCCCAGCACTCAAAAACTCTCTCCTCCCACACCCTCTCCTACACAAGGATGAAAAACCTTGGGCCGGGGTTCCTGAAGGCTTTAGGTGGAATACCAGGATATTGAGAAGCGTCCGAGGACTGAGTTTATTTTATCCATCTTCAGTTCTGTAAAAACCAGGCTCCTGATTCATCCGAGCTGCTGCTGTAATTATGTGAGATTGTCACACGGAGAGGGTGGTTTGGCCCATTTTGTGATAAAATCCTCATGTTAGATAGCTGAAGTTAAGAGAAATGGCATGTCAGAAGTAGTACCCAGGAAGCAGGGCAGCCCAACCCGTGTGGAAAGAGATCAGGATCTGGGTGCCAGGGCTTGTGGATGAGGGAAACGGATTTGCAGCTGCTGCTTGAGCTGTTCAGAGCATTCCTGAACTCCCTCTCTGCCCAAGTTTCAAACCACTGATCCCCCAAACACCCCCGTTTCCCCACCAACCGGGCAGGGAACCAAACGGACGTGGTTAAAGAGGAAAAGAGGGGAAGAGCAGACCTGATTTGAGAGGAAGGCTGCGTGAGGCAGGGTTTAAACAGGGATCTCCGGCGCTGCCGCCGCCTGGCGCGGATCGCATCCCTGCCCTGCTCCGAAACGCGACGCGACAATTCCCGCGGGGACAGTCACACGGCATCAGGAATCCACCGCTGCTCCGAAGCCGCGGGAAGGGAGATCCTTTACAAGTGTGAACAGCCTCCAAATTGGAGGCTGAACCGAAACCGATCCGTGCAGGGGCTCAAACAATTTCCTTTTTTTTTTTTTTTTTTTTTTTTTTTTTTTTTTTTTTTTTTTTTTTTTTTTTTTT
>VYZR01016560.1:0-19725 GCA_013400675.1 Oxylabes madagascariensis
TGTGCCTCTCCCCAGCATCCTGCACCGCTGGAGCATCCCTCCAGTGGCCCTTTAAGCCAGATTGAAAGATGCTGTGCACCGCCAGGCTGACAAAAAAGCAGCATTTTCCGAGCTGTGGAAGCGGCTCTGGGTGTTTAATGTCTCTCGATGGCTGGGGTGGGATGGCACGGCATCCGCTGCAAGCCAAGCAGCTGAATCCTTGTGCACTGCTTTGAAAAATTAGGGGCATTTATAATGTCTAATATGTTGCAAGCCAGGATGATTTAACAGATGGTTTAAAAGGAAAATCAGCATGTCAGGCAAGGCCCGGTGTGCCGCTCTCTGTAGATTTCTATAGAATGGGAGAGTGATAAAAAATGTTTCTCTTCTCCATTTCAGCACAGAGGGATGTTAAAACTTGAAACCTTGAGGGAAATTGCTTAATTACCCTCGTGGTGTCAGTGGTCCAGAGCAGTGGGAAATTTCAATTCCCTGCAGAAAGGGGTCAAATAGGGAACAACCAGGACACTTCTTAAACTCTTGTTAATGCCTCATAACCTTTAATGAATAATTTTCAGTGGCACGGCCAAGCCAACCTCGCACAAAAGACAGTCATATTTACCTTCTGCCTTGGGGTTCACCTTAATTCTGGGCACAAAGAGACAAATATAAACAACATTTTCGCTTCCGTGCAGCCAGAATACCAGAAAGGAAATTCTGATTTTTACATGTCTCTACTTCTGTTATGCCTTGATTTATAATTTCTACAGAATTCTAAATTTAATGTGCAGAACCAAGTTAACTTTTCTTTTAAGAGCGTGGTGAGCAGGGCTAACCCCACACCCTGCATTCAACAATTCCACACTATTTTTATTTTAGAAAGAAGAGTTAATATTTAAAGTTGCCCTTTAATGCTCATTTGGAAGCACTGATTGAATAATAAGCCAAGCAGCTCAGTGTATCACATCTCTATTAAATTCTCTTGCCTTTTTTAAGATTAAAAAAAGAACTTTTTTCTTCCTCGAAATGCAAATCTTTCTGTGTAACACTGTGCCTAATCTACTACAACTAATTAATCTGTTTGAGCTGATGAAATGTTACCTCTGCATTTTTTGTTCCTTGTATACAATTATTGTAACAGTGGTGAATAAATCAATATTCCCAATCCAACTGTAAAAAACAATCAAGAAAAGCAGTGCTTCTCAGGGAAAAAACACCAAATAATATTTATTAACTCTGTCTCAATCCACAGCAGAGCCTAATACCATTCAAGCATTTTCTGCAAGTGTAATAAGCAAACTCAAATACATGATGAAAGTGGCACATGCCAATAATTTCACCATTTTACACTGCAGAGTAATTGAAGGATTTAATGAGAAACAAACCAATAAAAATAAATAGACCATGCGAGAGGAGGAGAAACTGATCTAAAATGGAAGTTGCTCCATTGTGAGTTTTAGGGGGGTTTTTGCATGGTTTGACCAGGAAAAAAAAAATAAGGATTTGGGATGATTTGGTCTTTATTTCTACTTATTTTGTATTTTGCAGTTTGATTTCTGAAGGGGAAAGAGCCACTTGTTCTGTGCAGGTTCGATTCTGCATCAAGATTCTCTCCCTCTGCTGCCGCTTCCTGCCGAGCCGTCCTTTTCCCGCTGAATTCCATGATGAATTGGATCTTTCTGCCTGAAGTTAGAAACTGTTTCTGTTGTATTGGTATTTATTAATAACTCCGAGCGGCCCAGGCTTTTAAATAATGGCACCGAGTCCTTCTGCTTTTGGAAATGTCCATAAATCACCGTCCTCATGAAGGGAATTCTGATTACAAATAAACGCCTTTGTCTCAGCAGTGCCCCTAAATTTTGGCCGTGTGCGAATGTCTCACTGAGCTTACAGGGCAGGGATGTGCTTGGGCACACAGAACATTTTGGGCTTACATCTTTTTGATGAACATTTTTGGTAATTCCAGAGTCGAATCCACATTTCAGTCTGTCTGAACCATCAAAATCTCACAAATGGAATTTTTTTCTTACAAAAGAGCCTCGAAGTGAAGAATTTGGACCTCTAGCTCAGCCCCCCCCCAAGCTGGTGCCACGGTGAGTGGCAGAACCACCCCTCAAAGAGGATTTTGGGTGGGCACAAGATCAGAGGTGCTCACAACCGAGCCCAGGGTGACACTCGGTGAGGAGAGGTTTGGATTCAAAAACAACACCCCAAAGCACTGGAGTCTGAAACATGGGGACATTTCAAACAGGCCAATGAGTGACTTGATTTTCACTTCTGTCCCCGCTTGAGACATAGATACATAAAATCAATGTTCATTTTTGAGCTAAATTCCTGAGAAATGCGGACCAGAAGGGGCTCCTCACTTGCTGAGTGCACGAGCCAGGCAAAGCCCAGCTTGCTCAAGCCGTACATGGAGAGCAATCACTCTAAATATTGAGCACTGTACACCTGGTAAGAGAAACAATAAAACAGAATCTCGTCTCTGAAGGGGATTCTTTTCAGCTGCGTTGTTTGGATGTTTTTCCTTGTATGCACAGTTGGAAACACGGGCTTGTAATAAGTTATTGCTTGGCGTGATGCTCTGGGAAAGAGGGAGAGGGCAGGTTCAGAGCCCCAGCGTGGAGAGGGCTCTCCCTGGACAGCTGAGGGCCAATCTCAGTGTACAGGTCAGCGACCCTCCTATAAAATCTTTGAAGTGCTTGCTTGAAGAGTATTGACTGTCCAGAGCCTTTTATTTCATATCAAGTTCAAATGTAATGTCTTTATGAGCATAATGCACGAATCAATGGATTAGGACATTCAGATTATTTAGATGGAGCTGGGAGTGTGCAGAATACACTGAGGGGTTGTTCAAACAATTGACAGGCATTTCACAAAATAAGGTCTCCTAACAAAATATCTTTGTCAGGATGAGAAGTTTTGCCTAGGCAATGAAACAGGAATTGTTGTTTTAGCTACCTTGGCAAAATGAAAGCTGGAAGAGTTAAAAACCCTATATTTTTCTGAATTTAGACCTGCAAATATTACAGAGCACATAAAAATCCTCCCAACCCAGTACCTCTTCTTGCAGTGGAGTTTAGTCTGTTACTTTCCGTAGAAGCACCAGGAGATAACAAATAGAAATTTCAATTTTTTTATTTTCAATTTTTAATTTTTATTTTGAATTTTCATCTCCTCTTTCATGGTGCCTGAAGGACACCCATGACAACAAGAACCCAACCCATCTCCCATCACGGAGCCCAACCCAAACTCCATCACTCCACACCGAACATTTCTCACCTGTGTCCCATTTTCCTGTCCTCCCTCCCATCCGGCACAGCCATGGGCTCCTGCAAGGCACAATTCCACCCCAGAACTCCCTGATTTTGCACAACCGGGGCAAAATAAAACTGTTTAGACAAGACGGATTCTGGAATCAGGAATTATTTTGGTATAACACAACGTCAGCTGCACTTTTAGTACCAACAAGTTCTAAAGGTCTCACTTTTTTGGCAGGAACATTTTGCTAATGAAATACAAACCAGTATGTCACGAGTGTTTTTGCAATGTTTTAATGGCCCTAACTCGAGGACCAGAACCTCTGCATGTCCATGGGTTTGCTCCTTGTGCTAAGTGTTTATTTTTCACTCTCCCAAAGGGGGGGAACAAAGAGCTGGAATTGCTCTGATGCCAAATTCATGGATGCAGAAACGTGTCAGACGGAAGAATTGAGCATTATTCTCACTCCCGCAGTGGCTTCTGCCAGGGAGAGGGTGGCACAGCAAGCCAGGCTGAAGGTTTCAATCCCTGGCACACCTTGGGCCTGAACTTCTCAATTCTGGCATCCTCAGCCTTGCTCTTCCTCTTTTTCCAGGTTGGGAAAGGGCCAACTCCACTGTGGGATACAACCCCTCCAACATAGAGAGAGAGAAATTGCTTTTAGCGGCATAAAACCCCTGGAAAATTTGTCCCAGGGGCCAGGGAAGCAGTAATTCCCATAATCAGGTTTCTGAAGCGGGGAGGCTGGACCAGACGACCTGCTGGGGTCCTTTCCAACCTGACCCGTTCTGGAATTCTGGGATTCCTTGGCAGACAAAAAAAGTACTGCATTTCTACATGGAAACAAGGAATATTTCCCAAACCTTGAGGGTGTATTTGCCGTGGGTACTGCAACTGTCACTCAAGATTTGAAACTTCCAGGAACCTTCCAAAACCCTGACCAAGGACCCAGCAGCTGACAGGAGAATTTATGACAGTGGTGACACAAAGTCCAACGTCGCTCAAAAACTTGTAGGCAGGTTACAAACTACCCTTATCCTGCTCCAGCAGTGACATGAGCAGAACAGTCAAAGTAGCTAACAAAATACATTACAATTTACTAGTTAATTGTAACACATTCATTAATTTTAGCGTAATTGGTGCATTTCCCCAGCATTCCAGAGCTCCAATCCCAAGTATTTCAGTGTTGGTAAGGACTGGACTCACCCCATCACCAATTAAACAAAACATTTTCAAAGATCTGGGATAAATCCTTGAGAACAGAGCAGCTCCCCCAGAAAGGGTGGGATTTCAGGAAAAACTGCCTGGTGACCACCAAAGCCGCACCTACCCCAGCTCAGCCATCACCATTTCCCTTGGGATACAGCACAGCCTGTTCCCAGTGCTCCTCACTCTCCAGAAAGACTCAAACCCACCAAATCAGAGTTCAAAAATAGGAGTTTCTGAGGATGGACCAGCAAAACCCAGTAAAACCCTTTATCCTTCCCAGTTCTGCCTCCGAGGCAGTGCTGCTGATGGATTTGGGCTTCCCAAACTGGTTTCCCAAACCAGAGGGATGTGGCAGTGTCCTACAGGAATATTACAGTGTTGTTGTTATCCTCCAATCCGCCCTATGATCAGCTTGCCAGTTTATATTTTTGTTCCACAAGGTGTATTTTTATTGTGAGGCTCCCCCAGAAAATTTATGGAGTTTCCAGGCTGTCTGTATAAATAAATATAAGGAATATTAGCGTGTCACAGCATGTTCTGGTCTGGTGTGGCAGAGCTGCCTTTTCTCCCTTGTTTTTTTTCTTTATCAGTGGAAATTATAGGGGAGATATTTCCACTGCCTTAGCTGTCAGCCAATCCATGTAAATTCCTGCAATTATGGGGGGAGAAAAAAAAAGAAGTGCCCCTTCATTACCAATCAGAATTTCATTTCTGGCCTCCCCTGCATCCTCGTAGAAGCCTTTCCCAGGGATGCCAGGACAAATAAGTGTGCTGTATCTCTGGAATGCTCATTTTCCAGTCATTCCAGGAAGATTGGCGGGTACGTTGCACGCTTCCAGTGTAATTAGTCTTTTTTAATGAAATGGACCCTGGATATCTTCCACTGCGGAGCTCCAATAATAGAATTTAAGTGAAAGTAATTTCAAAGTGCAACAGTAGTTTACATATTAGTTATTGTATAAAGAAAAAAAAAAAACCTGCTCTGCTGTTCTAGGTTAAATGCAATTAACATCCAGGCCTTCTGCAAGGCTCCTGGGAGGGAATGATTGGTTTGGCAGGTTATTTCTCAGATTTTGATAAAAAGAAAAAGAAACCCCCCATTATTTTTCACGAGAAACCCTTGCTGAAAATATTCCAGCCCTCTCTAGATTCAAGCCCTCCAAGCAACTCAGTAGAACATGAATATAACTCCAGAATTTGGACTAATTAACTATTGCTCAGAAGCACAATTACCATGTGAGCCGCTGCCCATAGAATATTGCAAATAAATAACGTTTTGCAAGTCCAAGTAGATGTCAATTCCCTTCTAATTAGCATTTGCTGTGAGAGGAATGGAGGGAGTTTTCAGTTTGGTTTTGGAAAAACAGAGTATGCAGAACCCTGATGTGGGAGCAAACATTGTGGCAACAACACAAAAACATATTCATTACGTGCCCTTTTTTCACCCAGCTGTATCCTATATCCAAAGAAAACTGTGGGTTTATGAGAAATACAGAAAAAACTATCACAGAATTATTGCAAGATTGCTCAAATCTGAAAAAAAAAGGGATTTTTTTATTTTATTATTATTTGCTTTCTTTGTCCCTAGTAAGCACATTTTTTAAAAGCAATTTATTTTCTCATTGGAAAAGTCAAATCTTTCACTCCCAATTGTTTCTACACATTCCCTGGTTATCTAGGAATAAAATCTAACCCTCACAGCATCTACGAGCTGGTTTGATGGGGTCTTATTGCAAAGGACCTCACAGAAAGTTGCTCCTTCTTAGTTGCACAGGAATGCTTAGATCAAATCCCACTATTTTAATGTTTCTATGGGGGAAAAAACCAGATGCAACGTACGCCAAACAAAACACTCTGCCTGGTCTGGGTTGTTTTCTTTGCCTCTGGACACTTTCTGCAATGTCGATGGTCCTTCACAGGCTGTTAAACACAACCTCTGGCTCGGGAAGTCCTGGAGATGCAGATTTTTGGAGATGGGAAAACAGACAAGGAAAGCCATCCTTGTATTCATGGAATCATGGAATGGTTGAGCTTGAAAGGGACCTTAAAGTCACCTATTTCCACCCCCTGCCACGGGCAGGGACACCTCCCACTCTGCCAGGTTGCTCCAAGCTCTGGTGTCCCACCTGGCCTTGGGCACTGCCGGGGATCCATCCCAGCCATCAGCCAGGTTTTGGGCCAGATGGATCGTTAATGCATCCCACAATTGCTCTGCCTTTAGTACAGCCAGAGCATTTTACCTTTAGGAAATTGCAGCTTGAGCGTGTTTAAAACCTACTCAAGTTAATAGAAATGTTCTCATCGACTTCACCGTGCTCTGGGCCACTCTCTCTCAGATGCTTCTTTTCACCTTGACCTTCACTCAGCGTCAAAAATTTCGATTTCTAGTGAAAGTCACTCATCTAAAACATAAGGAGAAGTAGATATTTCCATAGGACAATTAATTTCATCATTAAAGAAGTGGCTAAAAGATCCCCTTCCCCCCATCAACCACAGAAATATCTTGCATGTGAAACCTAAAATAGACACCCAACTCTTGGAAGTCTGAGATAAATGAGCTGACTCCCATCCTCAGTGGCACAGCGGGGAGTAGTGGTGATAAAGTGAATTTATCAGCCCAAAAATAAAAGGAATAATTGCCAGAAAGGACAAACAAGGCTCAGATAGACCAAAAAAATCCTCTAGAAAAGGCCAGGTTAGAGACTTCCAGTGCAACGTTTGTGTTTGGATGGGCTTTAGGTGAAGCCTATTTTATTCCAGACCTCCAGGTTCCCTCATCCTTGTTTTTGGCAGACCAGGGATGTTGGTTTTCTTTACTTTTCAGTGCCTGGACAGCAGGACAGGGGCAGTTGTGACCTTCACACTGGGCGTGCCACCACAACTTCATTTCCCACATTCTGCTGGTCCTCATCTGAGCTGGCCTCATCCAAACCTCCCTGTGCCACCACCCATCTCCATCTTTCTCCATTTCCTCTGGAAATACTATTCCTTGGATTGTTTATTTTGCTGTTATGAGTGTGTTTTGCTACAAGAAATTACACTCAATTATGTTACAATATTTTCAGCACTGTTAATGTTAAAATTAATGCGTCGAAAATGATTTTTACTTAATTTTTACTGAGTGTTCATGGATAATTGATAGGGAATTTGTTATTAAATCTTTTATTTGACTGATTACTTAATCATTCCCACATGGTTATTGAAGACAATCTTACATATAATTAATTTCACTAATAGAGACTCCCCATGTTTTCCTTCCTAGGCCAGTGTCTGCATGGTTATCATGTAATTTAAGGCTTTCCTGGGGCAGCTTTGAATTATGCACATATTTGTATTAATTATATGTGGCCAGATCCTGCTACCTTGTGTGGAGTGCTGAACACCTCCTCCTGGAAGGAGCTTCTCTGGCACCAACGGAGCTCCTTGCTGTGGGATCCATGGATTAAAATTGGTGGAAAACGAGGGAAAAACTGAAGAGACAAAGAGCTGAAGTTTGGTTCTTCACAGATTATCTCCTGCCCTGTCCCTTTCCTCATGGCCAATCCATGGGTTCATCCTCTACACCTTCATTTTGGGATGAGAAATGTGATAGCACAGGAAGCACCAGGACACAGGGGAAGGAGCAGGACCCTCTCCCACCCACAAAAAGCAAAGATCCAGGGCAAAGAGGCCCTGGACAAAGGACCAAGGGCTGTGACATGGAGCAAATGGTGCTCAGTGTCAGGAGAAAGCACAGTTATCCATCAGCTGACACGCCAAATTCCTGACAGGATGCTAAGTAATGCACCTGGTGCCAATTATTGACTCCCAATGACAAATCGGCTTTGCATATTGCATATTTTCGCCCAGGCTGTGGAAGTAATCACTGACTACAGCACTGCACTTCCAAGGGAAGGTGGGAAGAGCATGTGAGTGAGGCAAGTCCTGAGGAATTAACGTGAGCAGCATGGCCCTGGCCGGCTGCGATTTGCATTCTGATGACAGCAGCAGGCTCTGCAAAACCCCAGGCCTACAAAAAACCAGGAATCCACGACCAGATCCGTGACAGGGCTGCCTGGGAATCCCCAGTAACAAGGGATAGAACAGGGGGAAACGGCCTTCAGGCCTCCAGTTGTGCCAGGGGGGGTTAAATTGGAGAGTAGGAAAAATTCCTCATGGAAAGAGTTGTAAAGTTCTGCCCCAGCTGCCCAGGGCAGTGGCGGAGTCCCCATCCCTGGAGGGATTTAAAAGCTGTGTGGATGTGGCACTTGGGGACATGGGGCAGTGGTGGCCTTGGCAGTGCTGGGGATGGTTGGATTTGATGATCCTTCTCCACCCCAGATGTCCCTGTCTGAACATGGGCAGGGTGGAGCAAAACCCATCTTCTGCCCCAAAATTGTTCTCTTCTCCCTGAATTCAACGGGATGGGGCACAACACTCGGGTAAAGCATGAGCTCAATGCTTTGCAGCATCAATGACAGGCAAGAACCTCAAAAATCAATTTACTTGTGGGGATCTGATTTTCTGAATGCAGAAGAGTGGCCATAATAAGTTCATTTAAAGCAGAGACTCTTCCCAGCTAACATTTTAAGATGCCCTCGAGCAATTCTTTGCCATATAGCAGCATTTCTGGGAAAGAAAATGGTCTTATGAACCCACCTCTGCACAAAATTTCCAAACCAAGCAGGGGCAGTGTTTGTACTTGTGGAAGGATGAAGTATTTTATTCCCCAGGGACTGAGAACTAAGAGGACAGTTTAACTGTTAGATTCAAAAACTGAAAACCATCCTCAACCAAAGCCCTGCCTGGTATCTTCCATTTGTTATTTTGATTAATTTAGGGGATTCCAGTGGGCAGAGATTCTTGAAATTGAGGCCTGTGGGAGCCTTTTTCACCCCATTACTGAAATCCCAGACCCACTGAGGCAGCATCAGGCCCCCTCCACCAAGGCCCCCATTAATGTGGGCGATAACCACTATTTCTCCCCACACACCATTTAAATTCTAAGACACTGACAAACCATAACTCACAGGGAACCATTTGAAATTATTATTATTCAATGGCTTGTAAACTGTATCTCATCATTAAACAGAATAATAAATAAAAATAATGACCAGCCTTCAAGCCAGCGATGGGAAGAACACACTTTCCTGCCAAAGACTTACTTCATTTCGCCAGGTTTTAATTAAAAGCAAAATCCATCCTTTAATTGTGAGGTCTAGGAGATGGTGTTTGGGGTTGGGAACTGGAGGAAATCCCTTATCCCACGTTGTTCCTGGTGCCATACAGACCAAGTTATAGGTTGCTGAAGGAAAATAGCCCCACGGATATCTTACAGCACCAAAACCTAGCTCGGGGCTACACATCCCCAGATGAAAGGCAGCAGCTTCTCGGAAGAAACGAGGAATTTGTCGCCGTGGCCGTTTGAAGTGCCACTGAGCAGGAGGAGGAGGAGGAGGAGGAAAAGGAGGAGGAAGAGGAAGGGTTAAAGCCCCCAGCCCAGCCCTGCCTTGCCCATGGTCAGCCACCTCGTGTAATTCCATTAGGGTGCGAGATTCAAATGCAGAATTAGCTGTTGCCTACGCAGAATTATGTTAAACATGGCCCAGACTGAAAATCAATATTCTGCTTAAGTAACTGGCCCTCCAGTAATTTAATGAAGCTAAATTGCATTACACGGAGGTAAGGTGGTGGGGGACCATTTTGTCTCAAACCTTCCATTATACAGTGACTGTACAGCTGGATGCCTAAAGAGAAATTAAACATATACACTCATTTCTTCTTGAAGTTGGAACAGTGTTTTTTACACTGGATTACTTGTCTCCTTCCTTAATTTAAAACTACAGTAAATAATTTGCAGCCACATAATTAGGAAGGAGGCACGGTCTCATAATAAGAGGAAAAAATTGCTACCAGAGTATTAAAGGATTTTTTTTACTCGGCGAGAAAAAAATGAAAAAGGACATTAAATGTTAGATCTGTATTAAAAATGTAATTCTAAAGGGTTTAAATCTATGACATGTCTACACTGAATTAATTAAATTCATGATCTGATCAAGGACTGAGAAGCTACCTTGGAGCTATCTCTTAAAAATGCTATGTATGTACATGTCAAAATAGGAATTAAAAAAAAAGCAGGCCTTTGATTTATTGGCAATTCATGCATGCATTATTGCGCTTTCTTGCCTGGCAGTGGGAGGGAAGTCAAAGTTTTATAAAGCACCTGAAACCTTCTCCTCACGCCTCTTTATTAAAGGAGCTTCCTCGCCGAAGACGCCCGTTCCCAAACTCGGAGCCGCCCGCTCTGGATGTGATCGTGGTGACATCCGCGACGACTCAACTCGTGTTCGAGCTGATTGACAAGAACAAAGAGCCCACAATTACATTATGCAGCACTTGTACTGCACCCTCTTTTATTTATTATTCAGCTGCAAAACTTCAACGGGAAGAAACACTTCAGAGTTTCGTGTCGGGGAGACGGAATTAAATTGACAATAATCCTGGGCCGCGTGGTCTGAAGTTCTGCTGATTAGAGATTACTTCCCCCTAAATCATTTGTCACATTGCCTTATAGAAGGGTAAAACAGACTTCAACCATGTGTAGCTGCAGCGGTATCTTTGGGGAAATGCAGGCAGCAGAGTATGTATTGTTTAAAGGGAAAAGGAGTGATTTGCATCTTCAATCGCTATTTTTCTTGCCTGTCCGACCACCGGAATTTTTCTCCTGTACTTAAAAGGCAGTTAAACAAATGAAATTTATTTATGCCAGATCTGAAGTGAAAAAAGAGACACTTAAAAGCACGTGTCTGTTTTAACACCTCAGAGGGCATCCCTGGCCTGCAAAGATGTGCCAACGTGAGCTGCAAGATGCAACACGAGCAGAAAAAGTGGGAACACTGCTCAAAACTGTTGGGTCAGGCTGGTTCTTTCCCAGAAAGCTGCTACAGATCAACAGCACATCACTTCCAGCTTCTCTTTGCTGCTGGTTTGGGAATGCTGGTGCAAAGCCCCTGAAGGTGTCGGGGTGCACTCGTTGCTCCGGTCTCACACTTTAATTAAAACCAGATGCCACTGTCAGCCATCAAATCCATACCTCAGGTCATTAAAACGAAATTCCACCGCTGCTGCCAGACCAAAACGTACAGAGGATGCACTGAAAGGCTACACAGCAAGTGAGGGGAGTCAAGGGGCGCCCACCTTTGTTTCCTCCTGGTGCTTCCCGCTCAGAGCATCACCAAAATCTGAATATTCAGCCCCAGCAATGACCTAGTCCCATGTCAGCTGAATGAGGAAATGCTCTGTGGATGTGTGGTGCTGGCTCCAGACAGGCAGGAGCAGGAACATCTCCCTTCTCTCCCAGGAAACTCCCTCTGCATCAACGTCACCTTTGCCAAAAGACAGTTCCAGCATCATCTCAGGCAATGAGGGAAGGGGATGAAAAATTCAGTCTCTCTTTTGCACTTTATCGATAGAAAAGAAAAAGTCTTCCAAGAGAAATTGTTTTTAGACCCTTGAATGCCATCTAGCAGATCTATATTTTGTCTCTTTTTTGACTCAAAAGATGTTTTACTCCCTTATTTCTTTCGGAATGGCAATTCAATAATGCGTGGCTGAACATTTATTAATTACATTCCAGTTTAAGGAACTATTTTGGAGGGAATAACTGCTCTCAGAAATCCTGTAACACTCTCGGTTTGATTTCTGAGTCCATTAGAACTGAAATGTAGCTGTTCCCATCCACCCTGAGTTCCTGGCTTGTACTTGAAACCAGGAATGGCAGGATTTTTTTTCCTAGTAAAACATGAGTTTAAACATATATTCAACAAGGGAAACACGTCATGTATTTTATAATACAAGGTCCTTTAGAGCAAATGATCCAGCTTATTTTTTTTTTAAGATGCACCTTTATGTACAATGATATTTCCTTTGGGGTTTTCATTAACATTCCATCAAAAAAATAAAAGCCTTCTTTTTTTTTTAAGTGAAATACCTTGACTGATGAGTTTAGCGTTTTCCTCCTGCTCATATTTACATTTAGTGTTTTGATGATGTTAAATTCTACAAATGAGAGCAGTTTTTAAGTGTTCCTTTCAACACTGCCTGCCTTTTCTGTTTGATTTCTCTTGCTGATGGTGTGTTGTCAATGCTGAATGCTGGAATTGTTGTTGAGCAGGCACAGCTGGATGAATTAAAGTCTCTCCAGTAACTCAAACCAGAAATGACTTCATCTCAAAACTTTCCATGTAGCACAGGTCAGAGCTCTGAGTGGGGACAAAAATAATGGGGTTACCAGAGGAAGAAAAAGTCAAAAGTACAAGTCAAAATACAGAGAGCACTTTGGGCTCGCCCTGTGCAGCAATTTCTCTGTGTTACAGGCTGAAGCCCCGATGGAGACATTTGATAAGTAACAGTATTTTAAGTTCAAATAGAATATCTGCATGTGTGCAGATGCAGAGCCCTGTACACTTATCTTATTCGCTATTTACTTAAATTATCTGTTGGGTACCCTAATATATACCTAGTGTCGCCTAATGATATCATCTACTAATTTATTCAAGGAATTTTGCCAAAAAACAAATAAAAGCCTCGAACACAAACATTTCTTCCCCATTCATTGAGCTCATCACAAACAGCCAAGCATTTCAATGTGGCCGAGGCAGATTTTCAAAGGTAACATCTTTAATTAACAGGAAGCAATTTCTAAAGTCAATACAAGGGGGGTTGGTGTAATTAGACGTGTCTGAGTGTTCCTGGGATGGGATGGGATGGGATGGGATGGGATGGGATGGGATGGGATGGGATGGGACAGTGTGTAGGGGTGAGCCCATTCTTAGTACCAAGGAAGCCTGGCTTTAGGTAACAAAATNGTGTCCTCACCCCAGCCCTGCTCCTCCTCCACCTACCAGTTCCTCAGGAATCCCTCCTGCTTGACTCCAAAAAATCTCCTGCCTTGCTGTGGCAGCACGGGGAGCTGGAAAATTTCATTTCATATCAAAACATTTCATCTGTTTCCTGCTTTCAGCGTGGAGGGCAGAATCACCTTCATCATGTTCATGTTTGAAAGAGGGCAAAGAGGGAGCAGCCCCTTCCTCATGCACATCCTCCGTGCCCTTCCCAGATTTTCCTGCTGAGTGTTCCATGCTCCCTGATGTTCATTGGGAATGAGACGACATCTCCCACCACTGATCAGCTTGCCAAAATTTTGGAATCACAGAACCACAAAAGGGTTTGGGTTGGAAGGGACTTTAAAGACCATCTCATTCCACCCCTTTTCCCACTATCCCAGGTTGCTCCAAGCCCTGTCCAACCTGGCCTTGGACACTTCCAGGAATGAGTCCACAACCTCTCTGGACAGCCTATTTCAGTGCCTCACCACTCAAATAATATTATTTTAATTTTTTTTCCTTATTTTAAGTCCTTTCCTTAGGTCTGTGGAAAAGGTTTTGGATTTCCTGCAATTTCTGAGTATGTCCCAACCTGCTGGGCTGGATGTGGCTCTTCCAAGCTTCCCACCCACAAGAACCACCAGAATTTCTCCATCCCTAATTGGAGCTGATACAACTCAAGCCTGACATCAGATGTGTTTAAAAACAAAGGTTCAAAACTCTTTTGATAAGTTCATGTTCGAGGGCCTCTAAAACTCAATGTTCTGTGCTGAAATCAATTCCTGTTGTCAATAGCCAGGAATTCCCGGAGCTAAAATTGGGATCTCTTGTTGACCATTGCAGTTCTGGAAGACCAGCATCACATAAATACAGATATTGAGGATGAACCTGACAGTATGAGTTACTTTTTAACTGAGCTGGAACAGCCCATACTGAGAAAGTTCATTGGTGCAGTGTTAAACCCTTGGTCACACAGGAGCACGGGGTATTTTACATCTTTCCTGTTATGATTTTCTGTATTTCAGGTGATTTGGATTAAATCTACATGCTCACAGATTCTGTAGCTGGGACATTAAGCAGAGAAATCCAGAGCTGATGCTCAGCACCCACAAAAGGGGTCATTTCTGGGCAAGGTTCAAAGTATCTACACAGGTTAGTATTTGTGTATGCAGCAAAACCCACAAAATCCCCACCAATAATTAAAATCTGTGATCATAATAACCCCAGGTGGTCAGTGGTCACTCTGTACCCTCAGCTCTCCATCCACATCACTTCTGGTGCAGAGGGGACCATTTTGACAAAGAAAGTTTTCCTCCTCCTGCTCCCCCTGCTCAGTGGCCCATGGCAGGGAACGTGGTGATTCCAAAGCACTCACAGATTTTAATTCAAAGAATTGGGAACCAGACTGAATTCTTGGGAAATCTCTTTGCTCAGGGGCACCACAGCTTTGTCACCTGCCCTGAGCTGGTGCAGAAATAGCTGGGACACCTCCTGTCCACCTTGCAGGGAGGCTGGAACCCCACATCCCACCATCCCACCCTGGCTTACTCCAGCACAGGTCCATTTCTCTGCCATTCACCAGGCTTGCTTGCTTTCTTTCCCTTATTGTTTTCAGCCTTTTCTGTGACCCTTGAAGTCAATTTTAGGGCAACATTGAAAGTGCAACAGGTTTTATTTATGCAGCAAATACAGGCATGATGCTACTGTGGGGAAGAATCGGGCACCCCTTGCCTCAGCCCCTGCTCCTGCTGTGTGTCCTGGGGTTGTCCGTGGCACCAACAGTGAGGTTTGCACCTTGCTGACCTGAAAAAGAGGTGATTTTGTGTTTACACTGAGGTTCCCCCCTTCAGAGGCCTCAGCAATTCCAGTGAAAGTTGGTTTTTAATTTCAGGAGCTGTTTGTGATTTAGTCTCTGCCACGCTCGCCCTGCTCTGGCCTTGGACACTTCCAGGGATGGGGCAGCCACGATTTCTCTGAGCAACCTCTGCCAGGGCCTAATATCTTCTATCAGAGACATTTATCCCCTGTCTAATCTTAGATTGTAGAAAATCCCTCTTCCACACGTTCCACAAGTTTAAATTAACTTTTGTGGAGTAGCTGCTTCGACAAAGGACATGAAGGACCAGATCCTACATTCCTTCTGTGTTCTGAACATTTAATGAAGGTGAATTTTTGCCCTGCAAGGTTTGTGAGATCCCACTCTCTGCAGTGATGACTCTCTTGGTATTTCCACTTAAAAATTTTTATTTTCAAGGCCCCCTAAATTGTATGTAAAGTTTTTCTTGGATCTGAAAGACAAAAAGCCCTAACAAGTCAAAGGCTCAGCCTGGGAGAAACAATTGATCTGCATGCAGAGGGAAAGGCATTTTAAAAAGGGGGTTTGATAATTTTTTCATTCTTACCCTAAATTGCTTTGGTTTTGAACTCACATTTTATCAACTGCAAAATTCTCTTCGGTGTAAATCTCATTGATTTCAGCCACATTTTATTCCAGGGATAAACGTGATTTCATTATTCTATTACAAAGCACATTAAAAATAAAACGTAGGTGACAACTTCATCACTGAAGACGGGATTCATTACATATGAGTAAGGGGGATTTTTTTTTTTCAAGAGGGGTTTAATTTGGATTTCTAGCATATAGCCATGCATATATAGAGCAGCCAAAGAAGCTATAGCCTGTCATTTCAATAAAACATGTATGAAAGCATCCCTAAGCACCTCCTGACATGCCAGGGATATATGGTGTAAGAGTGTGTCCGTGTCAGCAGTGACAAGCTGAACCTTAATGGCTCTAAAACAGTCTTTATGGTGTACTGTACCCGTAATCCATTTTATAATGAGTGCTCAACCACATACAACGATTCTCTGAGTTTCCTCTGCCTTTTAACTCACCCCAAGGTGCCTAAACGAGGGGAAAAACTCCAAATTGTGGGCGATCCTTCCCGAGGAGCATTATGTGCTGAAATACTTCTGCAAGACAGGTAAATCAAGAATAAGGCTTTGCTCTAATCCTTAAGTTTCCTTCTGTGGATTTTAAGAGAGACCAGAACTGACATTTTACTGTGGTTTTGGGGGAAGGTTTTAAATTTTATCAGGCTGGCGATGCTTTGGACTTAGAAAATGTAGGGATGGGGAAGACGTGCTGTAAGCCCATGACAGACACAACACATTTAGGGTTCAAACAAAAGCAGAACATGATATTTCCTACCATGATTTCACCCTGATCCTGAACCCTTTATCCATGGGAAATGTCAGCAGGAAGCAGGGAAACTCTGGCAAAGATGTGACAGGAGCTGGAGCATCCTCTGCAGCAGTCTCCTGACACAGAGCTCTTGGCATCCACAGAACCATGGAATGGTTTGGGTTGGAAAGGACCTTAAAGATTATCCCGCTCCACCCCCTGCCATGGACAGGGACACCTTCCACTACCCCAGGCTGCTCCAAGTGCCATCCGAGCTGGGAATTCCAGGGATGGAGCAACCACAACTTCCCTGAACCAGCCGTTCTTCCTTGTCTGAGGTAATGGTCTGCAGGACACCAGGCAGAGGCGCCCATCAGAAAGGAATAATAAGGTTTGGAATTCCAGGGAAGCCCACGGAGCTGAGGCTCTGACACAGGAATGTGGAATTGTAGAAACCCAGTCTCAGCAGGGCACAAATGATGCCCCACACCTCGCAGGGAGGCGGGAGACATGGCCACGTTTCACAAGAGTGTTTGGGGTTTCTCTTAAGATAAATCTATGGCTTAAATCCTTTTTGCCTCTTAAATTATAATTATGGTGTTGATGGTGGTAACAACAAAATGAAGAAGAAGGAGAAGTAGAAGAAAAAGGGGGAGAAGGAGGAGAAGAAGAAGAAGAAGAAGAAGAAGAAGAAGAAGAAGAAGAAGAAGAAGAAGAAGAAGAAGAAGAAGAAGAAGAAGAAGAAGAAGAAGAAGAAGAAGAAGAAGAAGAAGAAGAAGAAGAAGAAGAAGAAGAAGAAGAAGAAGAAGAAGAAGAAGAAGAAGAAGAAGAAGAAGAAGAAGAAGAAGAAGAAGAAGAAGAAGAAGAAGAAGAAGAAGAAGAAGAACAAGAAGAAGAAGAATAAAAACAAGAAGAAGAAAAACAGAACAAGAAGAAGAAGAATAAAAACAAGAAGAAGAAAAACAGAAAAACAAGAAGAAGAAGAGCAAGATCAAGAACAAGAAGAAAAACAAGAACAAGAAGGAAAACAAGAAAAACAAGAAAAACAAGAAGAAGAGCAACAAGAAGAGAAACGACAAGAAGAAAAACAGAAAAACATGAAGAAGAAGATGGAATAAGAAGAACAAGAACAAGAACAAGAAGAACAAGGAGAACAAGAAGAACAAAAATAAGAACAAGAATAAGAACAAAAAAAAGAAGATCAAGAACAAGCAATAAATTTCTGCCTAGGAGATCACAGCTCTGGTGAATCTGATATCCCCAGTCCCAGCCCAGGCTGCAGAGGCCTCTGACGAAATGCATCCCTCCAGGTCCTCCCGTTTTCCATCCTCAGGCACCCAGGTGACCCTCTCTGCCACCCAGACGCTCTCCGTGCACTCCACCTCTTTCCGAGCCCTCCTTCCCACCACTGCCCGCCCAGGGCACTCAGAAATCAAGGCCAGCTCCTCCAAGGGAGAGCCCAGGGCGCTGCTGACCCCCGGAGCAGGAGGCTGAGCATCCCTCCCGCAGGCAGCAGCTCCTGGGTGCCAGGGGCTGGGTGCCCCGCGGGTGCCGAGCCCAGGGGCTCGGGAGCGCCCAAGGGGAGAGGGAAGGAAGCGACTAGAAACAGCCACTTAGCGTCTATTTAGAGCCTGGGAGCATTCGTGAAAGCCATCCCCATTACTGTTGAAAAGATGCAAATTTGGTGAAATAATCAGCTGTATGGCTGCAGGCTGTTTCTCAAGTACCCTGATTCCTTACAGGAGGGAAGGTATTAGTGTAAGGCACACAGCAAGGCCAAGTTCATGTTGCTCAGAGGTAGCCCCTAACCAAACTCCACCAAGTGCTATAAAACAAGATTTGTTATCCCGGCAAGCACTGACAGCTCCTCCAATAAAGCTTCGCCCCCACCAAAAAAAAAAAAAAAAAAAAAAAAAAGAGAAAAAAAACCAAACCCCAGAGCCCTTGGGGCGGGTTGCAGGGGTGCAAAAAGCAGCGCTCGGAGGCACGGCTGCCACGGGGGACAGGAGGTGCTGTCCCTGTCCCTGTCCCTGTCCCTGCCCCTGCCCTGGCCATTAAAGCATCTCCTGCATCCCCTCCGCCAGCCCAAAACCCCCTCAGATGCTGCAGGAGCCATTTATCTCCGGCATAAAGCAGCCCGCTCGCAGGGCTTTGTGCCGGGAGCTGGGGGAACGAGCGAGGAGGAGCCGCGCTTTGAAATCCTGGGGAGAAAAATTGCTAAACGCGAGGCTCAGTGCAAGGTGTAATCCGCTCCGTGTCTCCGGGCTTCTCCACCTCCCTGCCGCATCAGCCTGAACTTTGGGGAAAAAATAATGATGTGTTTAAGAGAAGGATAAAATTTAACAGCAAAACCCTGCTCCTCTGGCGTTCCTTATTTTAAAGGTTGTACAAAGAAGCTCTAAAATGCTGGAGTATTTAAACAGTATTTTTAATTTCAGGAGCATCAAATATGTTGTTAAACCAGCAGTGAAGGTGAGCCTTCAGTCAAGGAGTTTAATCATTGCAATTCCAGCTCTCCCTAAAATCAGTTTTGCGGCCAATGACTTAAAATAACACCTTGGAAACAAAAATATATCCTATAAAAAAAAAAAATATACCCGATCATCAAACCCCCATTCCGCTGCGTTTTTGCTGTGCCTGCAGTGGGACAGGAGATAACAATGTAAGGCATCGTTTCAAATTTGGAATTTTTCTTTTCCTGGATGGCAAAAGGAAAAAAAAATAAATTAAAAAAAAAAATAGTTCAAGTGGCTTTTCTCGCAGAGTAATGGAATAAAGTGGAGTTGGAGAGGGTGTGTTTGTGTGCACGACAGGGCTGGTGCTCCAATATGCATCTTTATGTATTATGGATCCTGTTTTCTCACATTTTTCTCAGTGGACAGATATTGTGCTGTAGCTCTCAGAATACCTGAGAAAAACATTCCAACAAATTGCATTCCTTGTCTATACAGATCCTATAAGGAGCACAAAATAGGCAAGGAGAGTCCTCATCAGAGAAAAGCCTTTTTTGATTCCTCCTTCCCCCCCCTCCAATCTTCTGTAACAACATAAAAGATACTGTTATGACAAGTACTCTGGTAGTTCATTCTTTCATTTATAATTTAACCACAGCCTATATAACCTAATCAGAAAAATGTGGAGCATGATTAGTACAACAATCGAATGCAGTTGGGCTCCTTGAACAACTCAAAGAACAATACAGAAGAAAGCAAAAAAAAAAAAAAAAGG
>VYZR01016564.1:34801-49166 GCA_013400675.1 Oxylabes madagascariensis
ACGGGTGCAGTGAGGCCATGCAAATATACAGGAATTTTATATACCCCCTCCTGTACCCACCCAGCCTTGTTCCCTGCGCTGTGTTCATGAAACCACCATCCTTCTCTGCTCTCCTGCAAAACACTGGCACAACTCAGAGGCCTAAAAGGTTTTTAAATCCTAAGACTTCTGTTGCAGTGCACTACCCAAGGAAGTCCCAAGTAAGCATCCCTTTAACTCTCTTATTAGTTCTGTGATAAGAATCACAGAATACTTTTTATTTGGTGAAAATCACAGAACCAATTAGGTTAGAGAAGACCTCAGAGATGATCAAGTCCAGCCTTTGACCAGACACCACCTGGTCAAGTAGACCATGACACCAAGTGCCACATCCAGTCTTTCCTTAAACACTTCCAGGGATTGTGACTCCACCACCTCTCTGGGAAACCTGTTCCAATGCTTTGACAACCCTTTCTGTGAAGAAATCCCCCCTCATGTCCAACCTGAACCTCCCCTGACATAGCTTGAGCCCTTCTCTCTTGTCCTGTCACAAGAGAAAGCAAAACACAAAGCAAGGCATATTCCTGTCTGTGTTCCACCTTGATATTATAGAGTCAGGTAACAGGTTATCTGTCATATGTCATTTATGTACCATGAGATGGGGAGAAATAAATTACCTGCTGCCCTCTCTATCCACCTATGTTAAGCCATCCCCTTACCCTTTGGCAGAAAGGGATTTTCCCATGCTAAGACAGTGATTTATCAGCTCCTCAGTGACTTCCTCAGCCCATACACCCTACATGCCTTGATACCTGCATGAGAGTCTGCCTTTTTTCCCCATATCCTAAACAAAAAATCAAACATATCTGCCTGCCTTACCTTACCTATAACTCTGGCCACAGGCTGTTATATTGCAACTACTTTTCTGCAACAAGGGCCAGGACTGGTTCTCCCTCTATGAGAGAAAATGTAACAATAATTGGGGAGTTATGGCTCTCCCTCCAACACAATTGAAGTTGCAGTCTTAGGTGGAAGCAGCAACACCCAGAACAAAGCATGTCATTGCTGGTTTAAGCCCCCTTGGTCCCCTGAATTATTGCATTCAACTACACATCAGCTTACAGATCCACCAGCAATCCAGCCCTTAGGGAACACTGATGGCTAAAATCCTACTTGGGATCCACTGGCCAGAATTGACAGACTCTGGGCCGTGCAAAACTGCAGCTCAAAGCCATGCACATGATTCTCTTCTTTATTGCAGCTTCTAAATCTGGCTGCATTTGAAGAACACATCAGAACCTGACTGTCACAATTCAGAAGTCGTCATCAAAAGCTTGCCAGAAAAAAGAGCAGAGAGGTTTTGTTTGCTTAATTAAAACTGGCTTCATAATGGAAATTATCATGGTTCATCTCAACTAGCAATTAAGAAAGCAGGATGTGACTGCTGGCTTTGCTCAAAACATGAGCTAAGCCTTTTCTGGACTCCAGCAAATCCAAATAATGATGACTTTGCCCAGTATGGAGTAACAACAGCCTAGCACAGTCAGTCTAATTTTATCCCAAGTCACACCACATTTACATTTTCTCTGTGGTCCTAAATTTGTGCACAAACACACATAGTGTCTAGTTTTGCAAAGGAAATAACAAAAATCTGATCCAGCTGCAGAGGAAAATTTCAAAACCACTGATAAATGAAAAGAGAAGCACTTCTTTCCTTTCAACTCCTTCATTTTTGATCCTGTGTCTTGAGTTTTTAACACTCCAGCCATGAGTTTTGAACCGGCAGCCCAGGGAATGATGCCAGACAGAAGGACTGAGAGGGCAAGAGTCTGACACTCCACATTCATTCCATTAGCAAGAGCTTTGGCCTGAGCCAAGGTAATCACCAAAGCCTCCCTGAGGCTCCTGAAGTAAGCTGATTTACACCAGGTAAAATCCAGCCATGGACACTTACACACATGCCCATACAATTACACTTCTCCCTGCTCAGCCTCTGAGGGGACCAACTGGGAATGCTCATCTCCTGGAAACGGTGCCCTCAGTGATCCATTTAGCACAGCTGAATCCATGATATGTTCAATATGTGATCCATTCAATGAGGCTCAAGAGGCATTTTCCTCAATTTACTGGACTCTAAGTTGTGCTGGGAGCACTCTATTTTCTATTATAAGACTCTGTCTTTTGCTGCTTAAACCTCCACCAAATTTGAATGGATTGGGATGACATTCTCCACGTCAGGTGTTTGCCTCAGGCTACACATACACTGGCACAAATATATCTGTGCATAGATACAATTTGGGAGGAAGGGTGAGATTTCATGTGAAGCAGTTCAGTTGTTTCTCAGGCTAGTGATGGAACGGCTGAGCTCAACCACTCCTGCCGTACCCACAAACTTCAATGTTGCACCCAGTCCCTTTGGGTCACTTTGCTCTCTGATTGTCACATATTGCAGTGCAATATTTTGCACACTATCTATACAAAGCATTCTCCCTGTCCCAAGAACTAGTCTGGCTAGCTGTAATTTTTGGGGTGCAACTGAGATCTTTGTTTCTATCCACAATTCTGTGGATCTACACATCATTCTCCATGACCCTGCTGAAACATGGAAGTGTTACAGCTGTGGCACAATACTGGTGACAGATTACAGGTCTTTGTTGACGACAGGAAGGAAGGACAGCACAGAGGTATAAAACACTTTGATAAAGCCTGATATTAATTCAATCAGCTCTGTAAACTTTTAATGAGGACTTAAATTTTTTTCCAGGGCATCACAACACCCTTTCTCATCTTCCTTTCATGCAGTCAGCAGGACACGTGGCAGCACCTCCCAAACTCTTCATTATTTTCATTACTTCAAACTCCAGCCCTAATAAGAAAGTGTTTACTCCCACCTCACTTCTCCTTGCTCCATTCTGTGTGTTTGTGCATAGGAACAGGGTGCATCCCAGTAGCAGCAGATTTCAGACACGGATATTGAGAAGAGATAAGATAAACTTCCTAAAGAAATAGAAAAAGCAGGCAATAGCTTTTGACGTGATTAGATTGGAAATCAAAATCTTGAGCTTTGAAATGCCCTGGGTACAGAAGCAGTTGCTCACATGGGTCAGCCAGGAGCTGAACCAGATGCAGGGATGCAACCAATGGTAAACACAGGTGGACAGAGCTCAGCCCTCTCCCATTCCAGGCCAGGTAAACCTTGTCTCCACAGAGGACAGAAGAGGTGGGCACATTTTCCCTGCTGCTGCTGCATCAATGGCCGCAGGGTGCCTGGTCTCACCATCCTGTGTTCCTGGCAGTGCTGGCTGGTTCCACGCCTTCCTCCTGAACACAGCACCCTCCTTCCCTCAGTCCAGTACATACACAGTGCCAAGGTGATCATGAAGTTCATTATTGAATCTTAGTGCTTTGATTTCAGAAGCTGCACTAACAGACAAAAGCAGCCATAAAACACACCAAATGTGACCATACACTACATCAGGAAAAAAATCCAAGAGTCAGAAAATAACCAACATTAAACACCCAGAAAGCAAGAGATGTGAACAGCAAACAGAAAGAGTAGCTTCATGTAAACTGAAGTAAAGACTCCCCATAGACTACAGAAGGCAATGAAAGAAATAAAAAGGAGACTCAATCTGGCTTTGAATCTTATTTTCTCTTTTTGAGCTGCTGCTGATCTTTTCCCCTCCCCAAATATTCAAATATTCACTGGCACTGCTTTCAGTGCAAATAACCAACAGGCAACCTAAGAAGCATGGCACAGTTCTGTTTCACAGCTCATATAAAATCTCACTATTTCAAAAATCTATGACTTACTGGGATGTGTTAGAACTTGCCAATCTTATGATACTGCACCATAGGAAAGTACATCCCAGTTAGTAGAAGAGAAGCAAAATGCACACGTTCTTACTGCAGTCTGATACACTGGTGAAAAGAAGTGTCTGAGAGAATGAAATCATTTCTACACAACAGAGAACAGAACAGATTTTCAGCTCTACTATGTTTTCACTCTGTTTGCCTCTCTCAGTAGCACTGCACGCAGTCAGATGAAAAAAGTATTTTTGCTTAAGGACCCTTTCCCTCCCAATGCTTTCAACCAAGAACTGTGAGGTTGACACCAGATTGGACTGAAATAGCTTATAAGTGCTCAGGTTAAGTCAAAGAAGGTCAGATGTACTGGACTACTTCTCAGGTGAATAAAAACATACAGTAAAATGAAAGGAAAAGATGAAAATAATTAGTTGATCTCTCTCCATTTACCAAAGGGGAGAAAGAGCATCTGCACGCATGTTCGGACTTCAGGAAAGCTCATTACTTGTCTCAGCTTCAGAGTGCCTGCACCAAGTGATCATCCCAGCCTGTCATTCCATGTACGTCCTCCTACCTTCCCGTTGTGGGATATCAGCAGTACCAGCTGCAACATCTCCCTCCCAGATACAGTCTATACAACACTCCTTTCCTGGATCCGTGCTTCCAGGTCTTTATTTCTATTAAAAACACCCATTATTAACCATATCAGGCAGAAGTCTCACAAATTTAAAGGAAGGCACCTCCTATATTCTTCATCTTCCTTTTCTAAGTCAAAAATATGACGTGAGAGATGGAAGTCATTGGATAACATTTTTCAGATCCTTCAAAGTCCACACAAGAAATTCATCCATCATTCACTTGAAATGACCAAAATAAAAAAGTCTGAAACTAAGCAGCAGCACAGGGGGATCCTGTCAGCTCTCTCCCAAACACCACAGGCTGACAGTTCAGAGATGGCAGCACAGGTGATGCCAGACACCAGCTATCTGTCTGAGGTCCCTTTCACCTGAGGGCAGCAATGGTCTAGGGCAGAGCAGGGCAGGGCTCACCAGCTCAGCAAGCACTTGTGGGCATTAGGAAAAGTCACACATTTCATTAAGGGACTGTCAAAATCTGTGACAAACCTCTCCTCCACTCCCTGTAAATCTGCTAGAGAGGATCACACTTTACTGTTAATTATGCTGAGCCTGAAGCGATGCTTGTGAGGCTTTGCCTCCCTTGCACGCTATCCTAAGGGGTCTGAGCCCAGAGCCCTTTGATCAGAATTGAGCTGGGAACTGCGACTGTGCTTCCATGGGAGATCCCCTTAACATCCATCACCAGGCTGTATTCAGAACACATTGATAAATCAGTGACAGAGTTGGATTTCAGTTCATGGTCTGGACATTGGTTCCAACAGCATATCTGAGGTCTGTTCAATCTTTGCTCTACCCAGTGTAAGGTTAAATAAGTGACCTGCCTCTGTCCTCTGATCACTTGGGAATCTTACAGAAGATAATCCTTTGTCTAGTGCTGACATACTATTCCCACTGCTTCGCTTCTCCCCATGAAATGACCAACAGAGATTGAACAGGGGTAACCAACAAAAAGAACCACGGTCACTGAGCAGGTGCATTACAGCACTTCATGTCTCAGCTGCCTGTTGAGCTATATCTGGAAATAAATCTGAGGGACTCTAAGCATAACAGTCTCCAAACAGGTAGAATTCTACCTAATGTACATTCTACATTAGGCAGAATGTAACCCTAACCCTGTTCTACACCTTCAGCCACAAAAAAAGAAAGTTTGCAGCTGGGTTGCTCCAGTAAAGGGTAAACGAGATTGAAACACAATGGCAAGACATCCCAATACTCTCTTTGAGTATAGACAGATATAAGTATATTTCCATAAATGTTATGGACACACAAAATCAAAAATCTAAATGCTACAAATAGATCGAGGATTCAGCAGCATCTTGCATATACAGCTACCCTATCCCTCCACCTCAGCAACAAAACTCTGCACATCCAATGAAAGACACTGTTTTAGGAGAATATGGTCTTTGTTGAGGATATATTTTGAATATTCTCTTCATTAAAAATAAAACACAGTAAGCTTCCATAATAACAGCAGCACTAAAGGAATCTCCCAACACTAACCCCCAAAGTAATTTTGCAATACTGATTTTTTATGGGTTTTTTTAAATCATTATTGCTTTTCTTTTTGGAAGGATTAAATCTTCAATTAAATGCTGGTTTTATGGGAAAAATAATTGCATCATTATTATTTCCACTTAAATATGCTCTTGCAGTGCTTCAAGGCAGCTCTCGTTTTCTTCTATCTTCTTTCAGGGATAGAGCAACCTCACAGGTAGGACCTACACTGTTGGACACTGCACTGAGGCAGAACTTCACTTCCTTCCTCTGGTTTTGCTTTCTTTTTCAGCACAATTACCTATTAAAAAAAAAAAATCTTTCTTATTATTTTTGCTAGTTCATATAAAGAGTGAGTTTCTCTAGACACTGATAAGGAACCACTAGAAAAAGGATGGACATATTCTGTTATAAAATCAAAGTCTGAAATGTTTGACATTTTCCACAGATTTCCTAAAAACATGAATGAGCAACAAAAACGTCTTCCAGCAAAACATTAAAACTAAATAGCAAATATTTTCACTAATGTTTTGCTTCCTTTGAAAAATCATTTCTCCTAGAAAACAAATTGTGAATATTTTAACGAGGCATATGGCCTTTCTATGAGATATAAGCCATGCAGTACATGAAAGGAGACTGATTCCTGGCTTTCTCACTGGGGCTTTCTACAATTTTCTTTTGCTTTCATTTCAAACAAAGGTCAACATAAAGAGAAAAATACTGGAGCTGCTCTCTGCAAGTGGGAAAAATAAAAAGGAAAAAGCACAATTGTCAAGGTTCTGGCAGAACAATCAATGAATTAAACACTGTTTCTGTGTCTGACAAGTGCTTACCAGCCTTGGTCTACAATCTGGTCTCCTGTTGGATACACACAAAAATATACAAGTTATAATATCCCTACTGTAACAGTCCAAATACTTTACTTCTGAGTCTCTATTGCAGATGAGTAGTCAACAGTGCAGAGTGTCAGCTGCTGTCAACAAAATCCCATGCCTGCCACTGGGATGTTCCATCCTGGACATGCCCATGTTGGCAGTGCCAGGAAGTTTACCGAATGAACAGCACTGGCCAAGGCAGCTGCTTTCCTTGGTTTTCAACAGAGGGAAGAGGCAATCCCACGACCCTGGAGGAAATGGGAGATCTCAGCTTGACATCATCCTCACCCTCATTCTGCTGAGGCATCCCTGTTCAAGGCAACATCCCACCACCAGCACATGGAAGGCTTGCAGGGGTTTGCATTTTGAGTGACGGGTGGACAGGTCTGATTTGCCCCCAGTCAACTAAAATTTTTGTCTAACACTGAATCATCCCTGAATGAAAACAACACCAGCAGCCTTAGCAAGCCAGCCCCACTGAGCTGGCTTGAACTGTCACTGGGCAAATCACTACCTGTGCCTCTTTATTGAGCAGAGAAACAAAGAGTTGGGATGGCAAAGTTTGAAAGACAGACATGCCTCTTACATAAGCTCTGCTTTAGACAAAATCCAATAATTAATTTCCACCCAGCAAACAGAACTCTTTGCAATTCCATCCCACATAAGGTCAATACCATTTTCCATTTAATTTCCTCTGTGTCCATGATGTCCCTCACTTTCTTCAGGCCACAGTTAATTACTGTAATACATTCCCTAGTTCTGCAGCTTTGATTCTTTTTTTCCAGCCACAACAAATCACTGCAAGTGCAATGTAAGCAGATCCCTCAGGTCCAGGTCTCAAACATCAGCTTTTAAGATGTGTCAAAACTGTCCAGGAAAGTTTCAAAGCACTGTATTGGGGCATTTACCTGCTCTCTACCAAAGTGTTGCAGCTCCTTCATCACTAGTTTTTCCAGAGACATCAACTCCCTACCAGATAAAGCACAGGCAGCAGGCACAGCTGGGAACATGGGATGCATGTCTAGCAAGCTAGGCGAGGAGCCCACTGATTTCCTACCAGCAGCAGCAGCACAGCCAGGTCATGATGAATATTCCTCGTTTTGGCACCCACACTGACAAGTACTTGAGCACAAAAGGACCTGAGTGCTCCGGCTGGGTCCACAGCACCTTTGGCACTCACCTGCACTGCCCGAGCCCCCGAGTTCCACAGAGGCTGTCTGCAGTTGTAACCCCCTCAGGATGGGTGCTGAAGCACCACAGCTTTGCCACTACTGCAGCATTTTACCTCCTGCAGCCCAGCTTAATGCTGGCTTCCCTGGTCTCCAAGAACTGGCAACTTAGCTCTGCCTGCAGCAGCTCCAAGGAGGATTAACCCTTCCAGCAAGATTGACCCCTGCTGTCGCCTGTGGTACCCTTACACCATCTCAGCCCTGCAAGAAGTAATGGATCACACTCATCCATTCAGGTGATTTTTGTAACTTTACAGATTCAGCTTTGCTCAGCAGATTTGATGCTCTTACAAACGTGAAAACCTTGCCTAACTTCTTATCTGTAACTCACTCCTTAGGTGACACACTAGGAAATGGTGATTTTTGAGGAGGATTTCAGCTCAGCCCTGACCAGGTGAGACAGTTACTGCCTGCCTTTTTCTAGCTCTGACTTTGTTCCTCATTTCCACTCCTTGGCTTCCCTTCTTTGGCTACCTCTCCTTCCTGCACCAGCTTATCTCCACCTCCCCAAGTTGCCTTACTTAGGCCTCTTCAACAGCCCAAAGCTGAACAGAAAAAAGGAAATTAAGCCCAGCTGTTCACCGAGAGGATGCTCTCTGCATCCCTGAACATGACCACACTGCTTCCTGGACTGGGGTGGCAGGGGATCCCCACACTCCGCTCTAGCCCACAGAACACACATCCCAAGTCAGATTTCTTGCACTGCTATGTTGGATGTGCATAAGGAAGTGCAGAGTTCAGCTCGGTATGCCCATTAGTTACACAAGAAAATACCCAACTCCATCCTCTTCTCAAACTAAAGCAAACCTGGGGTAACTCAGCCAATGCTAAAAGGCTGAGGGTTTTTTTTCCCCAGTCTCATATTGATTTGGCATACACACAAGTTCACCAAGTTCAGCAGTTATATTAGCACAGAGAAAACCAGAAGAAAAGAGGAGCCAACCTCAAATTCCATTTTTAAATAGGAGAAATACACCAGTATATGGGTCCAAGCTTAAATCTGATCCAAACCATCCACATCTCAACTTCCCAGACACAGATTTGTGACACCTTTGGCAATTCTGCACTAAATCAAGGTGAACCCCTAGGAACCAGATAGGGATAAAAGGGCCCAATGGCAATAAAAGTTGCCCAATGGCACCTGAGCATTTAATCACTCTCTCCACAATACTTCTAGCTAGCATGTAGTTTTAAATATAATCCATCAACTCAAAGTATTAGATGTCCAGAATTTAATTAAACTCAATACAAAGCAGCAAGGAATAATACCCAGAGAACAAAGAGATAGTATCTGTCTCTTCTGTTATGCTAGCAAAAGGGGAACTCTTTATTATTTTTGTCCCAAAATTCCTGCAAAGATATGCATATATATATATAAAAATATGAAAATAACTGACACTTTTGCAGGAACGTAGTACTTATTTTGTAGTTGAGATGATATTCATTAAGCAATTCTTTTGTGGTTCTTGTACGGCATTGGCAAAGGCAATTTTTCTGTATTTTTGTGTCAAAGCAGCACAGATGGGCCAGTGTGTTAAAATGCCTTATGGATGGGGAAATGAGCAGTTGCCAAAAAAAGACAAAATGTTTCCCCGTGGGCAAGTGGAGCAGGGAGCTAGGAGGCAGAGATGTTGTCTGAGCAGAAAAAAGTAATACCCACAAAGGCAGGTGATGCTCCCACTCAGGACACACAGCTACGACCCAGCAGCACAGAGATCAAAATTCCGAGCCACCTTTGACTCTTCCAGGTGAGAGATTTCTGCCCAGCACAGCTGCCAGTCTCAGCTTCAGCATGGCATTTAAAAACTGCTAGCTGTGTCAGGGAACTTCTGGGAATCTCCATGGCACAGTGCTCCCATTGTACCTGGGATTTCCTTTTGTGGTGCTTGTGGAGGAGGGAACAACACACTCCCAGGCACGGCCTCAGCCAGCATCTCTGGCCACAGTTCTATCAGCTGCAGCCCAGCAGTGCAGCAAAGACTCAAACCCTTCTGATAGGGATTTGAATTGCTACAGACTCACTCAGTAGCAGTGAGTCAGAGGACAAGACATCAGAGGAATGGGTTTACTCAGCTACAGAGAGAGGCAAACCTGCACAGCAAGAACAGGCAGCAAATACATCACCCCAACGGCGTACAAACTCCTCACCTTTTCCATCCAAGGCAATCTTCAATACATAATCCTGCTACATCTAGATGTAAAATCAGTTAAAACAGATGGTTAAACTGTCAAATTAACCAGCAGAGGGAGTTATGGCAATACAACAAAACAACACTTAATTGATTATGCAAAAATAAAATTAAGTGTTGTAGATATTAAGATATAAATTCAAGCGAGGCATCTTCCTTTTCCCTCTGCACCAATCCTTCCAAACATATAAATAACAGCAGGACAGCCATCCTGCTGCAGCACAGGTGCACAGAGATAAGGCACCCCCATAGCCACAGAGGTTGTGCACGCTGCCATGAACACACTTGTCTGCAAATAAAGCCCTACAAGTGCAAGTCTAGGTAAGAGGAATGCAGCATCAGATTAAAGTCTGTGACTCTCTCTTCAGTGGTTCATTTAGCAAAAGATCTTTATCACAAACATGACAAAAAAGAAGCTGATGCCACCAGAAACATGCTGTGTTTAGCAGCTCCTTACTCTGGCATCATGTACCTCATCTTTCTCACCCTTCAGCCACAGCCACCTTCTTCTTCCTCATACTCCCATCATCCCAAGGGAATTCTCTGAGCCATGCTTAGCACAGAGGCCTTAGATCAGAGGCCTCCCAACACTGCTGTGATAGTGCTGATAAATAATTAGTGAAGGGGATAGAGGACAAGACAGAGGAAACATGAGTTTCCCACCACCCTGTCTATGAAACAACACTCAGTAGTCCATGTAC
The DNA here is from genome assembly GCA_013400675.1 of Oxylabes madagascariensis. Lineage (NCBI taxonomy): Eukaryota > Metazoa > Chordata > Aves > Passeriformes > Timaliidae > Oxylabes > Oxylabes madagascariensis. The sequence continues at coordinate 45,714 of VYZR01016564.1, forward strand.
AGCACTGGTCTATAATATCTACACCCATGATCTACCCCAGAATAGCTGCTGGTTTGGAGTATAAAGCCAAGGGTAGCCACTTCCCTCAGGGAGGAAAAGGGGGCAGAAATCCCATTAGATGCAATTGGAAAAAGTTGGACTGAACTTGAAGGGGGGAGTGGCCTGCAGGACTATTCTAGGTCTCATAGTGAAAAGCATGGAAAAAATTATAGATGACATTTTGGTTGCTTATTTCTGTTCCTAAGGGACAAACAAATATATTCTGATAGCAATTAAAGTAACACATTTTTCATGTATTTATTTCAGTTTGAATAATAAAAAGGACACAGATACCAGGCTGGAAGCAAGCCATTGAGAACCCTTCCGAGGAAACACCAGCTCTACTGAGTATCTAAACCCAAAGCCATCTTGCTTGAGGCAGGGTGTCAGGGGACAAACGCAGATATCGCCATGAAAGGTATAATCAGCAGGAAAACGAGGGGAAAAGATGGACAAGTGGCTCCTTGGAGGACATGAGTAGCTTCAGGAAATCTTGCCCTTCCAAGGATGGTGTGGGACAGGCTGAGCCAGGGTTTGGGGCTGGGGGGCTAGTGAGGTCAGCCCTGGGGGCTCCTGTCAACTTCAAGAAATGCTCCTCTCATTCAGGGCTGCTCATTAAAATCACCATCCATGACCTTGCACAGCAAAGCATGGCAGCAAAATAACACCCAGCGATCTCTGCCAGAGCTGCTGATTCACATCAAGCTGATGGAGTTTGATACGTTTGCAGAACGCCTTCCCAGGTCAACAGGCAATTGCTCATCAAAATAATTGAGCACCTCTATGACTCAACGGGCCGGATGCCTGCTGGAGATGGGGCATGAACAGGGTCAGGTCCTCCCTGTGCCTGGCTTGGAGCTGGCAGGAGAGAACCACAAGGGACATTCCAACCCAGCTCTGTGCCCCCCACAAGTGCTCTCTTCCCAGAGGGGACTGCATCTCCTGCCTTGGCACTTCAAATCCTAACATGCTGCAAAGGCTCCCAGTTTCAGTTTGCACTGGAATGAACAGTCCTAAGCTTATTCTTCCCACCAATGAAAATTCTGTTTTTGAGACAGAGGGAGGGGGAAAAATAATTCCAGCATTCCTGATACAAAAAATCAATATAAAGATTTAAACCACAAAGATCATATATAGCCACATCTATAGTAACTGTATCTTCCAATCTTCTTTTTCCACCTAAAATTCTGGGACAAAAAAAAGCCCCAAGAGTTTCTTTCAGGTTTTTCCCTGGACGAAGATCATTTGGAGCCTCCCGGGTTTAGCAGCTGCACACTCAATTGTTTAAATTCATTTTGCATGTACAATATTGAGAAGAGAAAAAGGGTGATACAGAATGGCAAGAACGGAAGAAGGAAGAAATGTAATCGTGTGTGGTGGCACCACAACAAACCTTGCAAGATATTTTGCAATTACTTAGCATAACAAATCAAAACACACAACATACCCTCCAGGTAAAAATCTAGAGGAAATACATTCATCTCCAGGTATCATCAGATGAAAGAGTATTTACATCCATAGCCTGTATCTTTATCAGCAAAAGGACTTTAAATCAAAATTAAAAGACATTTTAACCCTATACCATAGCAATACAGGGGTTTAAAAAGGTTGTGCTGCTTTCATGTGCCCCCTGACGTTCTTTGATGCACTCATTAGTGACAGGGCATTCTCATTTCAGAAGAGGCTTTGTCAGGGAGAAAATTTCTCCCATATGGGATTGTGCTCCTGGAAAAACATAAATGTACCCTCCATTGTTAAGAAAGCAGCAGGATTCAGTGCTCCTCACTGACAGGAGGAGACTGTTTCCATGGACTTTGCCCCCAAAGCCTAAGGGAGGCCCCTTTACCCTTTCCTTTCATCCCTACCTTGGGGCAAGGAGGCCAGAGCTCTACAGCTGCTTGTCCCCATAGTGACAGTGGAACGACCCCAGCTCTTTGCTGTCAGTGCAGACACACAAATTTGGACAAGACAGATTCCAGCCAGTGTCAGCAAAAGCTGACGCTTTGCACTGGAGTGTCTCCATGGTCCAGCAGCATCTCCCAGAACAGCACATCTCAGATGCAAGGAAGCTGCCTGCAGCCCTGTCAGTTGATCAGCCCTGGCCATGCTGCCTATCCCTCAATACCCATTCCCTCCCACCCGCTATCCTCCTACCACACCACGCCAGCCTGTTTTGCACTGGTCCCATACATCTGACAGAGCTTCCCTTGCAATTCTCACCCCTCCTCCAAAGAGACAATGCAAAGACACTTAAATCATCCTCAAATTCCCGTGGCAGGGGAGCAATGCAGTATTAACGAGGCAGTGCCAACGGCAATGAGAACACTTCTATCCAGCAGTGCCATCAAAAACAGCATGAGACTTTCACTGAACGCTGAAAGCAATCCATTTACTTGAAGGACCCAGCCTGTCTCTGCGGATTTGTGGAGGAGAAGCTTCTGCATACCTTGTGATTCCAAAGTCTGGCACGGGCTGTTCATTGCTAAGCCCCTGGGGACACATCAAACTCTTGACGCCACAGGATTGCAGCACATTTAAAGCAATTTAGTATTTTACACTCTGCCATCTGAATTACAACACTGCCTTCCAGGCTGAGTTACAGCAAACACCTCTTCCACACCTTCTGCTGTATCTCCTCTACTCCTCTTGCTATTCAATATGATTTACCAGTAGCTTACCTTACTGCCCTGCAATAAGAAAATAATCTCTTACTTGCAATCTACTGCTAACCTTCAAAATCCCTTGACATAAGCCACAGAGATGTCTGATAGCAGTAACTGTTTTTAGTAAATCAAGTGGGCACAAGACTTTTCCAGGCAACATCATTTTTAGCAGCCACCTGTGTTTTGGATTTTTTGGAAGGCTGGAGTTGTTTCACATGACTCCTCAACCATGCCATCTTTAAGCCATTTGGAGATATTTGTGTTCAAAGCAGCAAAGTACAAAATAAGCTCTGATTAACACAGTGATTGTTGGATGTGAGGAGCAGGGATTTGGACTTGATGATCCTTATGGGTCCCTTCCAATTAGAGATATTCTATGATCCTGGTGCCTTGAGTACTCCAGCTGCAAAGCAGCAGAGAGAAATGGGAATGTATTTCCATCCCTGGAGGAGGAAGCGCTGCAGAGTGAGGAACCCATGAAGGATAGCCCAAAGGTCAGAGAACTTGGGTTTCAGGCTCTCCCCAACACTTAGCATGTCTGGAAGTAAGTCACCACCAGCTTTATCTGCAACAGAGAAACAACTTGTTCTATCCATGAAAGGTGTACATGGGAGGACACTGCACGGTTTTAAAGATCAGATTGAAAGGCCATCAGGTAGGTGGACAGACAGATCAAGGTTTTCATTGCCCTGTGGGAAAAGCACCTGGCACCACCTTCACCCATAAGAATGGCTTTGCCAAAATGAGCGCC
>VYZR01016564.1:62741-90216 GCA_013400675.1 Oxylabes madagascariensis
TAACTCCTTCAAGGCAGCATTTTGCACTCTCCTGCTCCATGTGTGTTTGCAGCTGTTTTCACTTGAAAGTAAATTCTGAGTTTCATGGGACACTATTGAGGGCAAAGCTTTTCTAGCTTCAGGTGCTTTGAAAATTCATTCAAAAGGAAAAATTATGTCCCAAGTGTCTTTTGTCATCTCACAGACACCTCCAGGACTCGTTTTCCCTTTATGTAAGGCCAAAAAAACCCTTGCCCAAACATAACTACCAATACTAATGCAAACCTTTTATCTCGAGTCTCTTTCCTTCACTGTCTCAGACAGTACAGGGTGCCCTCAGTCTAGGTTTAATAAAGGTTTATGAATATCTTATTGAAAATATTTGTTTGGGCANAAAAGCATGAACCCAGAGCTCCATTCCAGAAGCATTTGCAAGAAAACATTTCACTATGGGATAGAGTAGGGACAAAATCTTTTCAGAAATGTTTACAGTGCAGGGCAGGAACCTTTGTGTTAGAAACACATCTGAAGCTGACAAAATAGAAACACGCTTCTATAGCAGTAACACAGAATAGCTGGGGGCAACAGTTGGTGTCAAATCTGGGAGCACAGCAGCAATCTATACAAAGACTTTTCACACACATTGTCCAATAGGCTGACAAGGATCCAGGGTTCAGAGTTGAACATAGGTTACACAGTATCACCCTTTATTACACCTCTTGGGGAAGATAATGTAGAGGAGGAAACAGGATATTCAGTATTGGCAGGTTTCTTTAGCAAACTTCTGTCTTTGACAGTTTCACACTTGGTGTGCTGCCACACGTGCAGGATTGAGTAATTACAGCGTTCCCCTTGCTTCTCTCCTCCTTTTTTAAACTAATTGAATAAACCCTAAAAGCAAGCATAAAATCTGCAATTTTAGCAAAGTTGTCCTAAATGTGCCCTTTGGATTTGCTATCACTGAAGTATTATGATAATTTGCATGCTCACATGTCCATGTTCAGCCCACGACTGCACATTGTCTTCTATGTCAGATGCTTCACAACCACCACCAGCAGAGCCACGAGCGTGGCAGAAAATTCTAAGGAGAGCAATACCTCTGGATGTGTGTGTCAACCAGAGATTGAAACTTCACCCCCACACACATTAGAAAGGAGAAGCAAAGCATCTCATCACAGACTCTCATCGAATAAATTCCTTGAAATTCACTTCTGATCTATGACCTTTAGCACTTCATACACACCTCCCCTTCTATTTTTAATACCATCACTTTCAGAAAGTTGATGTATTTCACATGCTTTCATCAACAATAGAAAAAAAAAATTAAAAAAAAAATAAAGGCAGCATGATATAGATATTTGATGTTGGTATTTAGCCATAATGTCAACTTTACTAACTTCTCAATTTGTCAGAAATTATCAGACATGGGGATCTTTCTACATCAGGAAGCAAATATCATGATTCAAAGAGGCTTCAAGAATATACAAGTATATGTAGCTCTCAGACTGAGAGGAGGGAGCCTTTACTTTGTACCAGCATCTGCCAAGTGTTGGGATCAGGATGGATAAAAGGCACCCAGAGTATGGGAATTAAGTCCCAGATGAGTGCTTTATAGACCTCACTAGACAGCTTCAGAAACCAATGTTTCATCACACAGAAGTAAAAAAAGCCCACTAGATCTGCATGAGGAGTAAAAGTACACCTAAACTTCCTTCCCCAAAAAATGACAATTCCAGGACTTCCCGCAAGAAGTGATTTTTTCCAGGCTGTGAATTGCAGATTACAATCAATGAAGATGATGGCAATTGAAGGAAAGAAGGGCAGCTCATCTCCCAGCCCATGAAATTGCAGACTGCCATCAGAAGCTATTTCCTTCAATTCAGAATATTCCCCTCCCTTTTTACCATTTAACAATGGGTCCAGAAAAAGCCAGCGACATCTGTCAAACCCAGATGGCTCACTTGGAGAGTGACTGTGTGTCTGTTTATAGGGAAAGCGGTAGAATCAACAGAGAAGGAGTGGGTATTTATGTATGTTGGAAGATGCTCATCTCTGCAATGACAACTTGAACTTGTTCCCAGCTCCACTGCAGGCGGGACCAGAGAGGTGTAGCTCCACTGAGGAACCTTATTTGCAGCGGGCCACACTTAAGAAAGATGATCCACTGTGGTTGAACTGCTCCACCCTGCATTGCCAAGGTCTCGCAACCCTCTAACCAGGAAATTCCCCTCGGGAAAAGAATATCTAGAGGATTATTCTGTGACTCTGCATGCAGAAGCAGCAAACTACAGGTCCTGGGCCCAGTTGTAAATAAAATGTAATTCTGACTTTTAAAAGAAAGTGAGGGGAGATAAAAAGGAAACATAACTCCATGCTGAAAAGAGTAATTTCCAGGGGATTAAGCCATTGTACTATTTGCTTGCGTCTATTTTAGCTGCTGCTCAAGATGTTAACCTCACTACTCCCAGTGAAGCAATGAAAACATCTATTATGCTGGCAATGCAATTTGCAGCTGAGAAGACATGTGTGTTAAGGAAGGAGAGAGAAGTCCTGCTAGGAATAACTTCTTCCAGTCCCAGCAGCATCCCATAGCCAGCAAAAGTGTGTTGTGCCTTGAACACAGTGCACCAGCCTGGGTGGCAGGCAGACTTTTACAGGGACAATATATCTGCCAAACCACCAACCCCATAGAGAACACAGCATAGATGTCACAGCAAGGAGAGCCTCTTAAAAGAAAATTGGATTGAGGACACCTTTTGCTCAGAGACCTTCACTTTTACCAGCAGATGCTACCAAATTAACACCACCCAGAGAAGAGCTCAAAGCTCTTAGGAGTGTCACTGTATGACCAGAAGTTATTTTTCCTAACCAAAACTTGTTCAGTTTCCTGGAAGCTGGGAAAGAGAATCAAAAGCTTCATGTGATTATGGTGGGACTCTGACCATGACAGTGGGATATAAACACTGATGTGTTGGCTGCAGACACCACACAGTCAGGAAAAGTGGGCATCTGAGTTGAACACAGCCCCAACGGCTTCTCAAAAGCCCTTGTGCTGTCAGACAATGACACCAAGGATCCACACTCAATGCCATTGCAAATTAAGTGAATTTAGTTTTTGCAAAAGGTGCCACACCGACAGAGTTCAAGAAGAGAATCAGTTTCTGTAAAGACAGAAAAATACAACAAATATCATTTCTTTCCCGCTCTATCCAACTGTGGCTCTCTGCTGGTAATAGGATACCAGGACAGAAATCCTTTCCTAACTCACACTATTATTCTCTTTAGGTTAAACAGAGAGACAGCTTTTGCCACTTTCAGAAAGATGCAGTGACCCTCCACCAAGATCCAGTGTCACTCCAGGATTAGCAGCAGCCACACGATACCAGGGACCCTCACTCAGCACAGCCCCCAGCAGGCACCGGGACCCTGCCATCCCCAGCAAATCTTCAGACTCTGCATCTTCCACCAGCACAGGCTGCCACAGCAAGCCAGTGACAGACAGGCAGGGACCTTCCATTACATCTTGCCTGTTTCCTTGCTGATTACAAAAAGGGGTCACAGAAAAGACGCTTCAGCAGCTTTGCAGTTGTGTAGCTCTGCACAACTTTGCAGCTCCCCAAACTTTGAAGGCTGCTCTAACTCACTTTGGCACTGCTATTTTTGCTGCCTGTGCTGGGAATTGCTAAGGGACTGTGCAAGACATTGCCTCTATAAAAAAAATTATTATTTCACAATATCCTCTCCCCCCTAGTTTGACAAAGAAACAAGGACTACTGCATTTCCAGAAATTTGTCTACTTTGAAACAAGAACGTCAACCCACTGGAGTTAGCTATCAGGTGCCTGCTCCATCCTTCTTCTTTCTCACTCAGTACCAGGACAAAGGATTGAGCCGCTAATAGCACAAAAACATTTCAAAGTGTGTTGCAACAGAGGCAATTTCTTCTGGCCCCTCTGTTTCTGCACTGAGGTACAGGACCTGTGGCACAGGCAATTGCTCTGTACTTCTATCCCAGCTACAATCACCGAGGGCAGGAGAGAGCCACCATGCAAGTCCCCTTGGGGCCACCCCATAAACACCAACAAAGAGCACTGCAGAGCCTCCTCTCCCAGTTCCAAGTTATTTCCAGGTCCCCTAGCACAAGGTCCCCCAAAAGCCACCAACCAACCAAGCCCAAAGAGTCCAGATCCTGAATATTAACTCTGCAGAGGTCCAAAGAGTTCAGGTCTGCAGGGTCAGGTCAAATCCAACTCAAAGAAATCTTTGTTTTGTAAGTAAACTAAAGAGTCACTGTTCACAATTACATTAAACTGAGAAGATGAGAATTCCATTAGCTAATCTAATTTAACCTGATCTGTTTGAATTTCATTATATGTGGCTGCACTGGAGACTCAGTAATGAGACTCCAGTATATTGGGATCTTGACAGCTTCTAACTCAATCTCCCAACCTGATGCAGACAGCTGTAATCGTGTTAATTAGCTGAAGAACCTGTGATGTACTTCAGCTGATCTCGGGGTGAAGCAAGAAAGATTAAAATGAAGCAAATGAATGAGGAAGCACCACTACTTGCAAACAATTTACAGGATAGGAGTAATACACCCTGTGTGTGCACAGATGTCTTCCCTTGACTCAGATGGGGGAGGCATTGCATAGGAACAAAGTGTCCCTGGGTAAGATCAGTTAATTAGCTTGATAAATTAAAGGATGAGACTAAAGGTAAAAAAAAGAACCTTCTTATTTAAATAACCCCCCTACAAGGTCCTGTCACCATTGGAAGTTACACTCCAAAGGTATTTTGGAAAACAATCAGATCATTGTTAATTCTAAAATTAGCTTATTTGGGTGATTTTCATATAAAGAAATCATTGCTCTTACATTTGTCAGCACTCCCACAGAGATCAAGAAGATGCCAGTTTGAATAAGCAGTGAGACAGCCTGGATGGCAGCTTTTGGTCCTGATCCCTGCTCAGGGGAGAAGGGCCCGTGCTGCTCTCCGCTTACACCGCAGGCTCAAAAACCACACACAAGCTCTTGATCACAGCATGTGTCATCATAGATTTTCCTGTCAAAAAGAACCTTTGAACTTCAGCGCCACAAAAGTAGTCTGCAAAATCAGTGGTATTTGTTGCTGTGCCCATAACCGCAGTTGTACTGGAACAGGGGAAGCACAGGCATGCCGAGTGGATCCGAGCTGCCAACTCTCGCACCTGAGGAGGGCTGGCTCAGAAGCCACCCTGCATCTGAGCTGCTTCAGGTGATAAGGATGAAGGTCCTCCAGCCAACAAGACAGAAAACAAGACTACACACACCACTGGCAATTAATAAGGCTCTTCTTTGGATTCAATGCTTATGAATTGCTTTTTTTGGGGGGAGCAGGGGAGGTGCAGTTTGCCAAGCTTCAGCGGTTTAGAAAGAGGGTGGGATGTTACAAAACTGTCCGGACTCTCTCAAAAGAGAAATTCTAAGGCTAGAGTCCAGCCAATTTCCTGATGAAGTACACATTTGTAAGATATACATAACAACCCCTTCAACTCTCCACACCGTGGTTGCCTTTCCAGGTTTCCCACATCTCAGGGAAGCCCACCAGGACTGCCCAGAGAGCCTCTCCAACCCCACTGAGGCCCAAGGCGTTAATTCAGGCCGAGTTTTCTACAACATGGTGACACCTGCAGCACAAACAGACATCTCTGAAGGATCCAACCATCCCAGTTAGCCTCTTGGCTAGTCTGCAAATGCATTACAGAAGCTTTAGTGACTTGAGACAAAACCAGAGCATTGCGATGCTTTTCCAGCTTAAAGTCTTGTACTTTACCTTCACTGCAGCCCCCATAAGCCCCAGAGTAGCCCATTCCTGATGAGCTTATTGGGAAGACACAGAGGTACAAATCACCCCAGCACACTCCTGCCTTAATTAACATCTCCTTTGGAGCCTGCAGCAGTAGAGATATAGAGCTTGGAAAGCAGTGCAGGAGAATGTTTCATTGAGAAGGAAAGGGATTTAGGCAGGGAGAAGTTTTGTAACCTACTTCTAGCCTCTCCCCTCTCCCATAGCCCTACTGGCACTCAGAGCAACCTGTGGGACAGAAAGAAAATCTGAGAGTAGCATCTGAAGCCTTTGAGAAATACAATCTCAAAAAACTTACACACATTAAATGCACCCAAAAGTGTAGGGAAGATCTTATTTATAGCTGGGGGGGAAAACTGATAGAATTAATCCTGATGTCTCATGGAACAATGGGTCCCACTTAAATACTGAACTGTTTGTGGTTGAACCTTTCCTGCTTTCCTGCTCTGTGCAAAAAAAAGTCTTATTGATTTCAGAATTGCTTTCAAATTACGAGTGCTAGCAATAAAATTAACTGCGTGAATTTCAAGCATTACATTTCTCTTGCAATTTCAATTATCGATTAAGTACCATGGCTGAAGCATTAAGCCTTGAAATGTTAACAGTGATTATTACTTTGTTGCTATGGGATTTAGGGGTCTTTTTTATTGATGTTTGCTCAGTTTGTTGGTGGTTTTCTGAATTTTTGGAGTACTGCTTATGCTGGATATTCTGGGAGCTGTAGTTCAAATGCCATCATATTCAATGTAAGCTGAGAGAAAGAAATTGTTATCAATTCATGCAAATACAGTGAGTTTTGAAAGCAAAGAGTAGATAAAACATCATCTTTTACTGGCCTGGCAGAAATAGCTTTGCAATTAGCAATGGATGGCCTTTCTGCTTTTAGCACCTTTGATCAGTATTTATAGGAAGAAGCTACACATCACTCTCTGGGGGTTTCAGTGAAATGAGGTGTCAGGGGTTTATTCACAGAGAAGCAAAGAGATTTTCCCATCAGCCTTCCATGCCAAGTATATTGCTAGCATAACTCCACTGGATACCCTGGATTTTTTCTAGAGAAAAGTGGCTCTGGACTGTTAACCATAAAAAAACGGATTGAATATCATCTTTGCTACCTGCAGAACACCCATGTAACTCACAATCTGCACTGACAGAGTGAGAGCAGCAGGAAAAACAACAGACATGTTCCATAGAAAGAATGCAACCCAGTGACATGAGAGCTGATCAAGCTGGGTACAACACTCCCTTTGCAGGGGAGCTGCGGCTGCTTGCACTCACCTCCTGACTCTGCCATCACAAATGCCGGCAGCTTTCAGCTTGGACACCTGCATCTCCCTAACTAACACAGCAGAAACTAATCCCAGATGGAGAGCAATCACAGCACTGGTTGATCCACATTCCTGTTTATCTTTCTGGAGAAGGTTTGGAGCTACCTCAGGTGGGAAAGTTGAGATCTGGATGTGCTAATCGAGAGGGTGTGTGTATATGCCTGCTGACACACACCTTTGCAAGAGGATGGACGCAGTCAGCAGAGGGTTGTGCATTTGTTTATCTGCAGCAAGCTGCTGCAAGCTGGGGCCATAAGGATTTCCACAGTCTTGCTCCACTGCGTGCAAGACACAAAGCTCTGCTTGGCAGCTGCCTTCCCTGACAAAGCTGGTCTCTGAAGGTTGGCCTCCATCACTCTCTAATTTCTAGTTCTTCCTAAGCTAAGCTGATAAGCTGTGCTGAACGTCACTTGTGAAATCACTCAGCAAAATCTCACAGTAGGGCAGACAGTTTCAAAATTATCTCAGTGACTTAGATTTCCCTCTTCCCTTCCCTTGTGCTGTACCGAAAGCATTTCCACAAAAATCAAGAGCCCATTTCCTTACATCCGTTCATAGTGTAAGTCTAACAAATTACTCACTGTGACTGCAAGAGCTGCCCTACATATGCTCTGCAGGCAATAGAACCCACACAGGTAGAGGAATATCATGTCCTTAAGGGCATACAAGCAGCAAACCAGTGCTTTTCTCACAAGTTTAACAATACCCTTTTTACTTTTTGTTTGTAGGGTAAGAGAACCCAGATGCACATCAGGGCTCTAATGGGTTTTTATGCATTATAAAAATACACAAGGAAACTGGAACAGCTTAGAAGAGCATCCCATCTGAAGATAGGATGCTTTTGGACATGAAACCCCCATGGCACAGCTCTAGCCAGTCAACCCTCACAGCAGGAAGCCAAGATGTTTCATCAGCTAGACCTGAAGTCAGCACACCAGGAGATGGTGTCGCTGCTAACAAGACCAGAAAGCTTTACAACTCCCTCACAGTGATAAAGTGAGATATGACATCCCAAAAGAAGGCCACTTATAGGCAAGGACCTGGGTGATAACACTGCAGCATGGATAAAAGGCAGTGCCTGCCCAGTCTCAGGTTCAGGAGAGAACCTGGGCTCACTCCTGGTTTATGCTTCCCACTTGCTCCAACAGGGAAGAATTGCAGACCATGCCAACACCCCCTCCTTCTACACTGTCTCTCAGGGTGGATGATTTGAGTCTAATCCATGAAACCTCATCTGTTTCTTAGTGATAAATCCAGTTTGGAAAACTAGCACTTTAGAAATTAGCAACGTCAGATCTCGAGGGTAAGCTGTAAATCTCTGCAGGGCAGCAGCACACAGTGCATCCCTGCACAGGCACATGGCAAGTATGACAAGCAGGAAGCATTCCTTCAAAGGCTGAGTGCTAGATTATGAGCCAGCTCTGAACCCACATTCCCCTCTTGCTTCCTCAGGTTTTGTAGTTGCCTATTCCACAATTTGATCATTCGTGCCCCCATAATATTTCCCTCCTTCCTAAGTATTTGGCCTTTAAGTGGGAGACACGGGTACCCTGGTGATTTAGGGCACACACAAGGACAAATCATTTAAACCAAACGAAGCAGGGCTGATCTTGCACCGTTTACAGCAGCACCGTGGAACTCACAGCTAGTTCCGTGGGGAGGAGGCTAAAATCACAGGTGGGATTCAGTAGAGCATCACAACTTGCAGCCAATTCTCAAGAAGCAGGACACCCAGCCACGACTATGAGGCAGGAACAGGGGAAAGACTGCACACAAGGAACGAGCACCCAGTGTACACATTGACACTGTCCCCTTTTCTCTGGCCATCCTTTAGTACTAGCAGAGATCAGATAACTGAGCTAGATGGTCTGACACTATCTTTTGCCTAGTAGTGAGACCACAATTCAAGCACATTCGAGTTCCCTGAAGACCGCAACTGACCATTTGAACAGTCTGGCTGTTAAGCGAGCAACCAACTCAGAACTGAAAAACCAACTGAAATAATCCCAAATAACATTAGAACTAACATGAAAGTCTACCCTATAGCTAAGCCTAGCAGGGGATTTCAATTTGATTTATCTCAGGAACATTAATGCACCAATTAGCTCTGTTTCTCTGGGGAGAAATCACCTCATCGTTTACATACTTTGTTCGTATAGTAAGGAGAGGAAAAATTATGAAAACACATGTGAAACATTTGGATGTGCCCAACTACCAAAGATTTCATAATGAACACATTCGATTAGTGTTTCTTGATGCAAAGAGGATTTTGTTTTAACTAGAAGCATAACAAGGAATTATAGCAGCTGTGCCTGTCATTATTCTGCTTAGCCTGTTAATGGAATTAGTTTTCTAGAACCAAATTGGTTCAAAAGATTAATTAAAAACAGGTGCTTCTGTGCAGTAAATTCTCCACACCACACTGAGTACTTCTTGTGGCTAAACCACTTTCACTCTTCCTTGTGACCTGCAGAAAGTCCCTTTGCTCTCCCCTGTAAAACAGTAATAAAATTCAGAACTAGGTGTTACAGAGAATGTTGCAAGGACCACCTTAAGAGAAAACAAACATCCAACGAACTAGGGAGGCTGGTGCTCTGGGGCCTTCTCCAGAGGACAGTGTTCCCTTGGGAATGTCCTCCATGTCACTGTACCCCTCAGGAGGTATAGTCTTTGCATAAGACATCTCCAATGGGATTTAGAAATCAATGCGCTAGTCAAAAAGGGCTGAAGTTCATTAGCCTCATAAAAGGAGAGGATGCCTTGAAGAACCTTCCCAACAGTAAGCAGAGAAGTTTTCTATTTAGAGGATTTGTCACCAACTCTGCTGGTCACATGCAGCCCAGAATCAAGACTCCAGCCTGTGTCAGAGCCTTGCTGGCTAAACTTCTGCAGGCAAGGACTTGGAATACTGCTCACACAGCAAAACCCAGTCAAGCCAAAAAGGTTTGTCTGTTAATTGAGAAAAACAAAAATTTTTGGGCCCAAGAATGGACTAGGAAGCAGAGAGTCTTGCTAAAAATACATGAAATTTCACAAAAGACCAGTTGAGAGTGAAATAGCCAGAGATGCTTCATTCACACATGAATCTATTTAAAGAGCAAATCAAAAACCCCTGGCCTGTGATCCTTCAAACCCTGCTCATTCACAAGCAGTTAGGATTAGAGCAGGGCCAGACTCAGCAAAGAAAGCAGTATTTTATATCCAGCTCAGTATTTTGTCGTGTCCTCTCTCATTTCAACTCCTAGAAGAGCAGAGGAAATTAGAAAGACAACACATTTGAAGAGTTGCTTTAATTTTATTTCTAATTTGGGTCACAAGTGAGTTCCTCTTCTATCAAATAGTTATTAGGATACCTCACAGCTAATTCCTACGCTTATTCCTGCTTCAATGTGTTTTGTTTCAACCTCTTTGTGGATTGATATAAAATCCTGAGCAACAGCAATGTTTGGAGGGGATGGAGAAATAGACAACAGCTGCACATTCCTTAAACAGTTGCTAAAGCCAAGTGCCATCACATGCCTGAAAACCACCCCACAAACCACAAGTCAAATGCAATAGCTCCAGAAGTGACTCAGTGGTTTGATTTTCTCCATGGGTCAGCAGGACAGGACCTGCTATCACAGAGGGAAAGCCTAAGGGACAACAACAGTCCCCTGGGTTCACTTCTCTCCTGTTACCAGCATGGAAATATAAAATTTATAGTACTACCAGATCACTTTTTCTCTTCTTTTCTAAGAGGTAACTCTAAAACCACAAAAATATGGTGCTTCACTTGTACTTTACACCAACAGCTGGGAATCAACAGCTATCGACTTTGCAGAATAAGCCAAACAACATAAAGCACCTATGGACTGGAAGATCCTACTAGGACTGGAAGATGCTACTAAACTCCTTTCCTCAGAGTTACCTGGGCCCCAGGTGTGAGCTGAGTGAGGCTGCCCAGCACCAAGATGGAGTGGTGCACTGGGGAGCAATACAACCCTGGCAGCCCCCACCTCTGTACCTCAGCCTGCTGCTTCCATGTGTCTCATGTCCTGCAGGGTCCCCAAAGCAATTACATCCCCCAATAAATTCACACCAGTTCCACAACCCCTGTGGGATGCAAAAGTGACCCTCCCTTTGGCAGCAGCCTCAGCTGGGGGAAGTCATCCTTCATGGCCAAGCTTCAGGCCTGAAGTTTAAGCAGCAGGGAGGTGAGAAATGTTGCTGCAGTCACCCACCTGCCACCCTGGGGCCAGGGAAGCAGGAGACCCTGGCTAAGACAGGCAGCAGGATCCTCACAGCTCCTAATGACAGACACAGTCCCCCACAGGCTGCAGCCCAGCTCCAGTGTGGAGAGAGCCTGCAAGATGTTCAAACCAGTCCTCTTGGGTTTGCTAATGCATTGCCATTAAATTCGACTTCAAGGCCATGGGAATACCTTTTTCCCAGAAAAGCCTTCATGCTATGGCAATTTTTCCCCAATGCAGGTTTCTTTACCAAGGTGAGCACAATGCACAAGGCTCTGGATTTGCCCAAATTATCTTGCTGAAGAAGTACTGCTGCAAGAAAGCTGCATCTCTCCAGAGAGGTGCTGCAGATATGCTACAATGACCACATTCAGCCAATTCCCCTTTCGAACTGCACAGTCTGGGTGGGGAATTTTCAACACATTTGTACAACAAACCTGGTCCTTAATGAGTCTCTATCAGTGGGCTGCATTTATCAGACCCACTCTGCAAAACACCTTAGTGTAACATCAAGGAAATACGGGGTCCCTGTGTGAGAGGGGGTCTCCTAGCTTAGAAATCTATAAGAGAAAATAGTGATACTAGTGAAACTATTATGAAAATATGGTCTAACCTGAAAGCAAAAAAATAGCCTTAAAGAGCAGGATCTATGCATGGGGCAGATGGGACTTCCACAGTTCTAGAATGAGCTAGGGCAAAGACAAGCTTTTTACTTATAGCCATATTCTAAGCACATTCTTTGAAGAAATCCCACAAATTCAGTTCCAGCAGTAGAGAACACACAAAACCACCAACAACAAGCACTCATGCAGTGCCTGTGCCTCAGTTTCTACAGTGCTCAGTCCACATCGAATCCAACAAAATCCTGCAGCCTGTTTTATGGAAGAGTAGGACCTTCCCCTAACGAGACTGCACAAATCTCCCAGGGCTTTTGCTTTAAAACCAGTCTTATGAATACTGGGAGCACAAAAAAGGGAAATAAATTACTGCCCAAGAATGTCACAGTGGTGCTGGGAATATATATTTGCTCCTGCTCCACAGGGAATGTAGAGGTCAAGTTAAAAATAACTAATAATAACAAATCTTAGTGAGAATCAGAGGGATTCCATGGCCCGAGACAGATCACCGTAACTAAGTACATTTCATAGTCTACCAAAGGATGCTTGTGGCAGGATCTGTGTGGCTGAGAAAGAGATCCTGAAAAACACTGAAGTTTAATGAAATAAAACTACATTTCAGAACCCACCCAACTCCACTTGCATGACCCCACGGCTCCCTTCCCCCATGGGTATGCTCACTTTTTGCACAGTGATTTGTGGTCCATCTCCTGCCCTGTTTGGGAATTCCTGTTGTTTTGCAGATCCCTGAGTAAGATACTTATTAACACTCCACATTACCTTTCCTTCCTGTCATTAGCAATCCACACATGATGGCAGGAAGATGGATCTCATTGCTCTAAGGACCCCATCTCCAGGTTACCAAGTCCCTCGGTCCTTCCCAAACTAAACAGGTTAATTTGCAACCAAAAGAAAAAAAAATTATATGGTATTAAACATCTGAAAACAATATCTCAAGAGACAATTTTTACAAAAAAGCTCAGGTTCAAGCTGAATGTTTACTACCCAGCAGCAGATGAGCAGTTCACACATAGCCAGGTCAGTGCTAGTGATTTTATTCACTTCTTTCATTTAATCATCTCTTTTTGAAATGCAGAGTTGCTAACTACATTAATGTTGGTAAGTGTGGAAAGCTCCCATCCTATCACTCTCCTCAAAACCATTCTAGCAGAGAACTCCTGCTAGAAAATACACTAGGATAAAAAAATAAATACTGCACCAGCAGTAGTTACTTTATTCCTCATTTTTCCCTTCATTTCTTTTTTTCTGTACTCCAGTCTCTCCATCCTTTTCTCCCTTCCTGCTCCACATCTTCACAGCTAAAAGAGGAAATCTCTATTGAGTGCATGCCTTAAACTGTAGTCGCTGATTTCCCTGATCTTTTCCTCCACAGGATAGAACTATGTTTTCCAGATAATTAGAGATGCACTTACATTGACAAGAGGGTACTGTGAAGACTTTTTTTTAACTAAAAAAAACAAACACAAAATATCTCCCCTTCATACAAGATGACAGTTTTCAGCTTAAAGTTTCTTTCCTCCCACCCATTAGAACATCTTGGCCCAATATTCCAAGGAAATTCCCTTGTGGATCTTTTGGTTTTTTTTTTTTTTTTTGGTGGCAAAATGATGCCCTTGGTTTTTTGATGCCCTTAGGGATTTTGGCTAAACAAATCAGCAACAAAAAACTCTGGGAGTTACATCTTCAAAACATGAAAAAGGTTTCATTTAAGGGAGTTAGGTAACACCCATATGTTTCATACTAACATTGAGCAGGCTCTGCACTCATTGTTGGAGGTTCTCATTCCCCCTTCCCTCTCTCTATATATATTTTTCTCTGGGCTGAACCTGTTGTACGGGGTTTTGCCCTAAATGCTCAGAATATCTTACAGCACATCCCCACACCAGCAGCCCCCCTGCTTTTTCCACGATTGTAGCATTCTCGTGCTGTTTTCGTTATTTNCACGTTTGTAGCATTCTCATGCTGTTTTCATTATTTAAGTGGACTTCTGACTTCCATATAGGTAGCTGCATACACCTCACACATGTACATACTGCACGTGGCATACGCTCCTCTCATGTCACACCATCTCTGCTCTGCTTCCTTCCTCTGCCTTGATGGTGGCTGGCAACACACTTGTGATCCTCATGTACAAAAACACTCCCTGGTGCTAGAGGGAGGGCTGAGAACAATATAAATATCCTTTTTTCTCTCCTTCATTAACTTCTCCACAAGCACTTCTCTTTCAACAACATCAAAACAATCAAAATCACTTTCCAATTTTTTTCACTCATTGAAAATCTGAATGCATTTTAAGGGCGAGTAGAGCACGCCAAATTGGATTTTTAACAAATGAACAAAATTCAGCGTTTTGAATTCACTCATTCTTTGCTATAGCATTTCCAGAAGCAAAATCTATTTTTAGGTGCGAATTGTTTTATCTGCTCTACCTAACATCCAGACGAACATCTGGGCTGTCCCTTAAGACTTCTTTTTCCCCGCTCAACTTCCACAGATTGAGAAATACTGTATCATATTCACTTTTTCCTTCAGTGTCTTTCAGGGTACCTTCCCTCCCTCACTCCCAAAGGCTTTCAGTAGCCTCAAGTCTGCTGGTTCATTGGTTCAACTCTTCCTTGCTCAGCTTTTCTGCAAGATGTCAGCTTCACTTCAGCCAGCCAGCCTGGCCTGTTTCCAACACTTTTTTGAGATATGTCAGCCAAAGGCTGCCCCATGTCTTCTGACACACTACTCTGAGATGTGGAATTTACCAGTCTTCAGACAGCTAAAGTTTACAATCAGCTGTTTTAAGATGACCTCAGTTTCCACCAGTAACTCCAACCTAGAAAAGGTGGTTTCGGCATGCCTACCACATCTCCCTACAAATCATCACACAAATAAGTTTTTGTGGGTTTTTTTAAGCCAGTCACTTCCCTTTATGTCTACAAATCCCCTCCCATTGATGCTCTTGAAGTTCTGCTGGCTCCCACCTCACCACCTGATCGGAGTTCCTATTCCTTAGCCACAGATGCACCTGAGAACTACATGCATAAAAGGTTTCTCCTTAGCCACTTTCCTCTTTTGTTGCCACTTGGGTCGATGACTTTGTTCAGCTCACTAAGCCCAAGTGCTACTCTCCCACTGCTTTTGCAGGCATGACACAGCTGCAAAGAGAATAGGGCACAATAAAGATTCAGGGTTGCTCCAGGCTGAAAAGGTAGAGGTAGATGACAGAGGAAAAAAGGAGCCTAGAAGCCCTTGGCAAGGTGGACCCCATGAAGGTTTGATGCTCCTTGAAAAAGAATCTCCATCACACGTGTATCTGGCAGCAGAGGCAGGGCAAGAGACCAGTCTGGGTCCTCAGGGCCCAAAGATGATTTCTGAGGTCCCTTAAAGACAAGGATCAGAAGCAGAGATAGTAAACTGTGAGCAACCTCCTTTTAGGGGCTCATGGGATCAGCCTTGAATACCAGGGCATGAACAGCCCCCACAAGTCCCTGTGGGCTTGTCACTGAGTGGCACGTCTGCACATGGTACCTCAGCTCATTGAGAGAGTGCTCCGATCAGGAAAGACGTAAACAGAGCATGAAACTATCATCAGAGGCTATTAATGTTCTCTTAGTATGTGAACTGAGCTAGAAACAGAGCAGAAAAAAAATTAAAAGCTTGTGTGGCCATAAATGGTGCCCTTGCTCATCCTCTGCTACCCAGACTTTTGGGGACATAAGTGGCAGGGGGTGGAAGAAGAGGGATACTCCTTGTCTTTGCCTTTGCAGCTGTCACTGCAGTTAATCCATGCAATGCCAGCAGAGTCAGGAGGAAAGGATTCTACAGCCTGCTCTGGCTGCTCTCAGATCTGGTCCTTTCTTCTATCCCTCAAAACCAGAGAAATTCATGTTAACGCAGGATCTTTGCTCCCTTAAATGGCAAGACTCCTTGCTGGAGAGCAACAAGCAGCCCTTGGAGCATAGGATCTGGATGTTTTTTGGAAGACTACATCATTACAGACCACCGCCTCCAGTTTAAGGCCTAGAACAAGAAAAAGCAATGCACTTCTAGGCAAAAGTATTCAGAAGGAAGGAATTCATAGTGACTGACTTCATAATAGTGATGCCATAGTGACTGACCACCTGAGCAGGTTATTATTTATCTAGGGCAGCAAGCAAGCCAGTGCCGTTCTCCACCAGGCTGTGGGCACATGGTCACCCAAGGAAGGATGGCAGCAGTGGGGCAGAGCCACCAGGGATGGAGTTCATTGTAAACGCAAGGCACAGCCCAATACAGCAAAGTTCTGCTCTGGGACAAGGATCAGAGGCAGAGATGGTAAACTGTGAGCAAACTCCTTGTAGGGGCTAATGGGAACATGAGATGGGATTTCCTGAACCCCTTCAGGGCTTGTCTTTATATAAAAGCTGCTTGCATTTAATTACAATCAGTTACATTAGCTACATCAGTCGATTTAATTAAATTGCAAGGACACTCATAAGTTGATTTAACTCTGTCTCAAATGGATTTAGCAAAAGTTGGCAAGAAACTAAATCAACATAAACCAAGATTAAATCAACTGAAGAGCATCCACACAGGATTTCGCAGCAATTTAGCAAAAACCGATTTGAAGATCCATTTTAAATGAAGCAGAGTAACTCAGGCACAGAGAAAGATGAACTTCTGGGATGAAAGCAAGATGTCTAGCTCTCCAGCAGCCCTGTCTAATAGACTTGAGCTGTGAGGAAAAAAACCCGGCCCCCTCCTTTTTCTCCATATCCTGAAGTTGGCATGTTATTTTAATCCACGTACGGTTTTCTTAATTCATGATCTTCAGACATGTTTGCCCAACAGAACTCAGCAAGCAGCTGCCATTTCAGGACCAGGCACACAGGCTGGAAGTCACAAATCATCCCCTGTAGAGCAAAAGGCTGAATAGAGAGAACACTGGTATTTGTTACAACAATTTAAAAAGGCTGTGAATTTGTGAGCATAAAATCATCTACTTCAAATTAGTTCCCAGCTCTGAACACACCATTTGTCTAATTGGTAGCTTTTAGGACTGAAATTTTCAGTACTAAAGAGGTCACACACAGGTGACAGACAACAAGACAGTCCTGTTGCAGGCAAGTTGCACAGCACTGCTCAGTCCTGCAGCAGTGGCTCCAGGAGATGTTGTGAACTCTGCACATCTTCAGCATGCACCTGAAACATCTTATTCTGTACCAAGAGTAGAGTGATAGGAGGGTAAAAATGCAGTTTTGTACACGGAAAAATCAAGGGGCCACTGAAGCACACTGCTCCATGCAGGCAGCACCAGGTGATTTACCTGGCTCCTGGCAGAAGTCACCCCAGAGCCACCCAGAAACAGCAAAGCCCAGCAAAGATTCATCAACACGTCCACTTCGATTAAATTGCTTCTTTTCAGCTCCATGTTTGCCAGGACTGACCCCTCCCAGCCAATACCAACATCTTGCTTGCACTGCACTGGGTTCTTTTTTTTCACAGCTGCATTTAAACTTGTCATCACAAACCAAGTACCTCTTCTGTGGGACCAGAATGGTCCTAACAGCTTTCCCAGCAAACCAAGTGATTTGTGATCAGCTTAATGACACTTTTTATACTGCTGTAAAACTAGGATTAAAGTTCAGTGACAAGTAGAAGTTAAAGTAAAGTGAAGCTGCCACAGTTTCCTTCGTGCTTTGATGACTATTATAGCAGTCATACTCTGGGAAATGATGAGCCTGCCATAAAGTTTCAAGATCACCTTTTATTTCAGTGAAGAGACATGCCCAAGCTCTGTAGAAGGGAAGAAAAAGAAAACTCAGTCTGAAAACAGCAGTTTAGAAAAGAATGAGTTTCCACACCACCTCAAACTCCTCCAGCCAAAACCTGCCCTCAGAACATAAAAACAGCAAAACCTCCTTGCACAAAAATCCCAGGAGCTGCAAAACTTCTGGCTGTAAAGGGAGTCTCTCATCCCTGCAAGTAAGGTCACATGGTCTACTAAACAATCTGAAATTGGGTCCTGTTACAGCTTTGCAACCTGGACAAATCTCTCCAGCTCCCCACATCCTACCTATAAGATGCATCCTACTGCTTTGAAAAGTTTTTTGGTAATAGGACACAGCAGAAATACTGGGAAGCAAGCAATGTTAGAAATTAGACTCAGCATGCTGGGTACATTCAATTCAGTTTAAACACAGTGAATGCCTAAATTCTAGTATTTACACACATTTACATTAGAAGTCATGCTTCCATATTTATTTTTCTATGTTTTTTATTATATAATTTACAGTAAAACTAGTACCTGGAAATTTTGAAATTAATTTACCATGAAAACATTATTTCTGTCTCTGGCCACATTATCACTATGTAAGATCAGGTGTACAGAAAGACAGCAGCCATGATGCACTTTTCAGCCATGCACAGCATGGCTCAGTAGCTGGCTCTTTTGTCAATCCAAATGCTCAGTAATGACAAACCTGCCACTCTTAGGAAGGTAGTCCCAATAATGTTTGGTTTGCAGCACACTCCTTATTTATCCTGATGTCTTTTTCTCTCCTAGAAGGAGATTCACTTAACTTCATGCAGGAAAAAAAAAAAATCCTGCCTAAGTAGGGAAAACAAAGAGCACAGAAGTTGTTTCCTGCCTGTGGGTGATCTACGGGATGTATGAGGCATGGGTCCAGGCATGGATCAGTTCAATAGACTGAATGTTGTGTGAACCTCTCAGTCACAGAGGTCAGGCTTGACCTGCTGTCACATGTCCATCACCTGAAGCCATTTCACCGATTTTTCATAGAAGATTTAACAGGCTCTGAAGGATGAAGGCCTTTCACGCTGCTGATGGAGGAAGCTATCCAGGCCTTCTTCCCTATTTGGAACAAAAAGCTCTATCATTCCTACTTCATTACAGATATCATTAAAAGGGGAAAGACAAAGATGACACTGAGCACAGAAATGCTCTGTTACCATATATTGCAATGCCATTTCTTAGCATCTCTGTTACTGCAAACAGCTCACCCCCAAATAGTAGGGGATGATGCACTGCACTGAACAGGCTGGTGGCAGCTCTGTGTAGTGTCACACCTCAGCTCATGGGCATCAAGAACTGAAACAAGGGACCAAAAAATAGAATAATTGAAAACTCCAATTTGTTCTTCCCCAGATTGGCCATTGTGGTACACATTTACTGATATCTTTTCTTTTTTATCTCCTTTTTAGGGTAGGTTCCCTGTCTTTTCTTTCTTTCACACCAGAAAAGCCTTAGCATGTCATTAATTCTTCCATCCTCTGAATACTCACTAATTCTGAAATATGTTTTCTGGTATGCAGTGACCATCACCCACTAGTCCAAATAAAAGATTCAACGGATGGACACAATATGTGTTTTGACATAACTAGATTAGCTGTTTCAGATACCACCTACCATAGGTCATTGTGTTTAACATCCCAGAAGCCTGACCTGGTAAAGCAAATATCTCAGGAAATCCTGGCAAGCCACAATCAGAGGACCAGACTGCTGCAATTCACAGCAATTTCATTCCCGCAGCATTGCCCAGGGGTTGTGCTCACAGCCACTGCAAAGGCACCCAACAGAGTGATAGGGGCAGCCAGCACATGACCCAGGCATCTCCAGCATCCTTTTCTGTGTGAGCATCATGCCTGGCACCTTCCCAAGGGGCTTGATTTTTTTCATGCCCTCCTTGTGCAATCAAGCCTTAAATATCAAAGAGCAGCCTTCCTACCTCTTTCCCCAGGGGCTTATTTCATTGTTTAAGCGATCCTCCAGCACAAAATGCAAGGAGCTGTCAGCAGTACAGCTAATACAGTCATCACCCAAAAGCCAGCAGTCCTGTTCTGTGCAGATATTTGTATGTTATTAAATAATCTTCTACAGGATGGCAAGGTGACAAGGGACTGAGATTTGCACAAAAATACTCCTCCCAAAACTTGAAAAGCAAAAAAACTACATCCAAAAAAAAACCTGAAAAGAGGGAAATTAATTATTAACAGTCATGAAACTTCTAAGAGAATAGCAAGGAATAGTTTGCTGCAGTCTTCTGCANCCTAAGTAGGGAAAACAAAGAGCACAGAAGTTGTTTCCTGCCTGTGGGTGATCTACGGGATGTATGAGGCATGGGTCCAGGCATGGATCAGTTCAATAGACTGAATGTTGTGTGAACCTCTCAGTCACAGAGGTCAGGCTTGACCTGCTGTCACATGTCCATCACCTGAAGCCATTTCACCGATTTTTCATAGAAGATTTAACAGGCTCTGAAGGATGAAGGCCTTTCACGCTGCTGATGGAGGAAGCTATCCAGGCCTTCTTCCCTATTTGGAACAAAAAGCTCTATCATTCCTACTTCATTACAGATATCATTAAAAGGGGAAAGACAAAGATGACACTGAGCACAGAAATGCTCTGTTACCATATATTGCAATGCCATTTCTTAGCATCTCTGTTACTGCAAACAGCTCACCCCCAAATAGTAGGGGATGATGCACTGCACTGAACAGGCTGGTGGCAGCTCTGTGTAGTGTCACACCTCAGCTCATGGGCATCAAGAACTGAAACAAGGGACCAAAAAATAGAATAATTGAAAACTCCAATTTGTTCTTCCCCAGATTGGCCATTGTGGTACACATTTACTGATATCTTTTCTTTTTTATCTCCTTTTTAGGGTAGGTTCCCTGTCTTTTCTTTCTTTCACACCAGAAAAGCCTTAGCATGTCATTAATTCTTCCATCCTCTGAATACTCACTAATTCTGAAATATGTTTTCTGGTATGCAGTGACCATCACCCACTAGTCCAAATAAAAGATTCAACGGATGGACACAATATGTGTTTTGACATAACTAGATTAGCTGTTTCAGATACCACCTACCATAGGTCATTGTGTTTAACATCCCAGAAGCCTGACCTGGTAAAGCAAATATCTCAGGAAATCCTGGCAAGCCACAATCAGAGGACCAGACTGCTGCAATTCACAGCAATTTCATTCCCGCAGCATTGCCCAGGGGTTGTGCTCACAGCCACTGCAAAGGCACCCAACAGAGTGATAGGGGCAGCCAGCACATGACCCAGGCATCTCCAGCATCCTTTTCTGTGTGAGCATCATGCCTGGCACCTTCCCAAGGGGCTTGATTTTTTTCATGCCCTCCTTGTGCAATCAAGCCTTAAATATCAAAGAGCAGCCTTCCTACCTCTTTCCCCAGGGGCTTATTTCATTGTTTAAGCGATCCTCCAGCACAAAATGCAAGGAGCTGTCAGCAGTACAGCTAATACAGTCATCACCCAAAAGCCAGCAGTCCTGTTCTGTGCAGATATTTGTATGTTATTAAATAATCTTCTACAGGATGGCAAGGTGACAAGGGACTGAGATTTGCACAAAAATACTCCTCCCAAAACTTGAAAAGCAAAAAAACTACATCCAAAAAAAAACCTGAAAAGAGGGAAATTAATTATTAACAGTCATGAAACTTCTAAGAGAATAGCAAGGAATAGTTTGCTGCAGTCTTCTGCAGGAGGTACCAAACAGGAATGAAAATCTGCTTCCATGCCATACTAAGAATGGGAAACACCAGAGCGGACTGTCCCTTCAAGGCTACTGCCCCTTCAGCAGGATCCACTACTGGGTCATTTATCCTGGGACATTTGGCTTGCACTTTCCTCAACAGCTAATCTTGACTGCAAAGTGAATGCTCTGCTAGCAAATTCTATCCCAGTCTTGCTTCTTCCAGTTCCAATGAGGTCTTTCTGCTGTTGGCTCAGAGTAACAAACCTCAATCACAAGCCCAAAGGCATCCCTTCCTCCCACATTAATCCCTTCAGAAGGGATTCAGTGGCACAGGGCTGAAGAACAAACCCCTAATAATTGCCAGGCGTCAACACATGCACCAAGCAGGGCAAGCCAACCCCAGGGCTGGGTGCAGGCACAGGCACTCACACACCAAAACCCTGGGCACCGTCCCCCAGCCCCACCCACGCAGAGCTGGGCTCCTCCACCAGGGAGCTCAGAAACACTATAGCCCAGCCTACTTGTAACCACACTTCCTAGGATTTAGGAGCAACACTTACCAGGCAACATGTCCAGCACCCCAGTATCCTGGCTATTGATGGCGCATCCATGAGGAGAGGCACCATGAGCTTTGTTAGAGACAGCATAGCAGAAAAAAATGTGGTCCTCCTGCTACTGACCATGGAGGAGCAGCCAGTGCATGACACAGCTTGTTTTTCCTCGTGGATGGGTCCATTTTCAGATATATTTCCCTGAAAATATACTAACACAGACAAACCTACTTCCCTTACAGAGACTCAGTATACTACCAAAAGAATAGAAAAGGTTCCTATCTGCCTCCCAGCTAATCCCATGCAACAAACTCCTGCGTTCTCTAACCTCCTCCTTCCACACACAGACTTCCCTGGGGTATAAAGACCACAGAAATGTACTCACTCGTCATTTCAAGGTGGATTAATGCTATGGGTCACAAGCTAAAAAACAAAAACCCCAGACAAACCAAAAAACCCACAACAACAGTAACAACAACCCAGCAGCCCAAACTCTGCTACTTTTCAGTGCTTGGTCACAGATTTTCAACATAAGATGGAGAGATCACATTGTTATTGCATACAGTGTTTTAGGGTCAGTCCCTGATTGAGCTGGCACTGCCTAGGATAAGCATCCAGCTAAAGGCTCCCAAAAGTCAGCACTTCCTGAGAGGAGAGAAGAGGTTCTAGAGCATCCGTGTGCTCTGCAAAGGGAACGTACAATATGAGACCTACTAAACTGTGGACACCTGGCTATATACCAAGCAACCTGGACTTGAAAACCCTCCCTGATATCTCGTTCCCCTAATCAGCTTTTATTACAAAGGAAAAGCCAAGCCCAGCTTTCAGGAGAGGACAGAGGTGACAAGGAAGGGAAATACGTGACAGAGGTGGCTGTTTACTGGGCACCCCTTCTGATCTCATGCTGACACGATGAGCTGTATGATAGCATCTGATGCCATATACCAGTGAAGAGGGACTGGTTCTGGTTTGTGGGCACTTTTCTTCCTTAGGCAAGGACCTCATCACCTCACCACAGCTTGCCTGCCCATCTCATTTAATAGCAGAGATACATTCTGCTATAGCTGAGGGGGAACTAGCAATGCACAGGGACTTTTGTGAATGAAGGGCAACAGAAAAGGATGACAAGGACTGCAGCCACCTGTAGACACACTGCTTTTCCCAGTCGGCCAATAATAAATCCATTTATCACAAACCAACTAAATATAATATTGGAATGAGCTAAAGAAAAGCTCCTTGGTGTAGTGCCAGCCTGTATCATGCACTGTACACTTTCTCTAAGCAAATACAGAACATTGACCTGTGCTAGATCTGTTCAGCCACAGTGGCATTTACAGCTTCCACCTAAACACTGAGGTCTCCCATAACCCAAACCCGTAAGGTTTTTGACTGTAGGGAAAGTTGTTAGAGCAAAAAGGTTAAAATACAAGGTGGGACCAAGAATAAACTTCCTTGTCCCAGACAGCGAGCTGTTTTCCCAGCCTCCTCAAGAAGTGCCATCCATGTGCCCTTGGACAGAGCTAGCTCCTCTTCTGTCCAGGAGGCTCAGATCAATACCCAGGAATAGCACTGATCAATTTTTAAGAGGAATAACAGCCATCTCACCCCTTCACTAAACAGCTGCACACACATTATTTGCAGTTACTGCCAAACCCCTGAAAGATTCACAAGGGACCACACTAATCAATTTTTATTTGTATTAAACTGCCGCCTGCAGCATGCTGGAGGAAACATGGGCAGTAGGGACTACCCAAAATGAAGACCTTTACAAGTCAGCACAGCAGAGATTTACACCAACTTGTTGGTCTTTTGAGTAGGCCAACAAAAGATGAAAGAGGCAATCTGCCAGTCAGCCAAGACATTGCTCCAACTTGGGACACCAAATGTTTCCATCATTCCTTTATCTTTGCCCTTCGCCACCATCACAGGCCTTCTGCTCTGAAAGTGAGATCTCTGAGGACTTGATAAACAAGGGTAAGATTTAATGGACTGACTGGCATATCTGAATCACTAATCATGGCCTCCACTGAAGAGCAACTCAAATTTCACCTTCATCCAAATCTCTAGTTCCATTGCTGTAAGTTCCATTGCCTGTAAGTCAGCAATGGGGATTCCTGGCTGGAGACAGCCTATCTGGATGTCTTCACCTGCCTCATTAAAACACATTAGTCTTACAGAGGGCTTGGGCCTATTTGTTGCACTCATGACTTACTACCATCCATGTCTGGCTGGAGCTCTAGACTTAGCAGTGAGGGTGTCTCCACCTCAGGTGGTCACCCCAGCTCACCTTCACAGCCAAAGGGGGAAGCAGCCCCTGCAGACATGCTGCCCATGGATATGCCAGGTAACTGGATGGGGCAAAAGGAGATAAACCACTGCCTTCCCTTCCACAATGAGGAAGGGGGGCAGACAGGCAAAATTAGGCAAACAATCCCATCCAACAGCATTTTCACTTGCAGCTTGCCAACAAGGAGAGCGCCCAAATATCTGCTTAGAATGAAGTGTTGGGGAAATATAAAAAAAGAACCCAGGAAGTAAATGATGCTGACAGCAAATGAAAACTGACAGTACTGTAGCTACCTGTGTGTGATGAGCTATAAGGATGCTGGTGCATGTAACATCTCAATCTTGCACAAAAAAATTTCCCCAGTAAGACAGAAAAATGTTATCAATGGGGCAGCAGAGGACTGAGGTCCAGATGATACCTTGGAGAGGCTACCTAGAACAGAGGCTAGATAGAGTTAGAGAATAAAGTAGATATTTATTAAAAGGCCTTCAAAGGATACACCTCGGGCAGTGTAAAAGCCTCCCAGAGGTTACACCCAGGATGGACGATGGTCATGAATTTTTCAGAAGGATATAAGTTTGGTCTAGTTGCATGTCAGGGGTTAATTTTCTAATTATAGCTTCAGGTAATGAAATAATATTCATTCCCCCAGTTAGCTCCCTCCCAATTCACTTCTGTTTATACTTTTCAGGGCCTGAGGCAGAAGGTGTCCTTGGTTGTCAGGCCCAGAAGGATTGTTTTGTCTGACCAAAATGTGAAGAGAGCTTACGAGCACTCTATATGGAGTTCAGAGTTATATACTAGTGCAGTACAGGATCTGAAAAATATAAAAGCTAAAAACCTAAAGCATCACAGACAATAAGTTCAGGCTGGCTGGCAATACTCAACAGTCAGATACAAGGACAATCCTACACATTTCTTTCTGCTTGCCTCTGACCTGAGCTGTAACTGTATTTCTCAACAGCTTAAGAATTTTACAGTTCTTATTTGGGCAAGGAGGCAGGGCAGGGTGGTCCATTTTGGAGGCCAGAATGACTAAATCATCACTTTTACAAAGTTATACTATCAAGCTGTAGCAATATTTCTAAAAGGGACTCCCACATCTTTTCATCATGAGATAAAGCCAGCAACTAGCATTTATCTTTTTGCATTCCATCCGGACTTGGTCTTCTGTTGCCTCATTTCTGCAAGATACATCCTTGAAGCTCTAGAAAAAAGATATAAAGCCTCTTCTTTCAGGTCACAGTGTCCATCAGAGGTTTGGGACACCAATAAAGATGACATAAGGGCTTAGCAGACAAGAAGTCATAAAAATGAAAAAACTCCCTAGAAGAGGACCATATCAACCCTGAGAATAACATAAATTGAGTCACATTAGATACTCCAACATCACCATGCCAAGAGCAGAAGACAGGTGAGCTTTCAAGTCCATTGTGAACTGCCAAATACCTTGGAGTAAGTGCACAGGCAGATCAGTGAGACGATCTGGCTGGCAACTCTCTTGAGTCACAGTGGCTCTGGACAGGCAAAGATTTAATCCACACAATCTGGGCTGCTGTGCTCTGGTACTTACCTCAGAGATGACAAATGCTCCTGTGATGGGTTAGATGAAACTGTGACAGAGAGGACTGAAATATCCACTGGAAGAAGAGTCCAAGGTGGTACCAGGGCACAAAAGGGACAAAGGCCCTGCGAACTGTTTGCAGCTCCACATCAAGAGACACATTGCACTGCTCAGTCTCCCAGCTAATTCAAACAGCCTCAAACTGTTATTCCCTCTTTTTACACCAAAATCTTCCTACCAGACTTTAGCAGTTTGCTGCAAAAGAACTCTCATAGTGGGGAAAGTCTACTTCAAGGTTTTTAATGCTTAAATCTTGTTTCATTCCTTCTTCCTTCTCCAAAACCAAAAAAAATAAAACCAAAACCCAAATGTCACCAACCTGAGAACTAAATGAGCTCTTGCTGAGCTTCTTGCAAGGATTTATTTTGTATTTCAGAGTTTATTTCAGTACTCAGGTGCTCCCCTGTTTGCTTTGCTTTTTGCAATGCAGTGATTTGTGTTGCTGGAAACTATCCACTGCAGAGGCAGCACTTGGAGCAGTTTGAAGGTGCTTTACTATTCCCTTTCTTCTTGGTTTTTTTTTGGATGGATTTCTGGTGCTTTGCCTGAAACAGCCTACGCATATAGATAATGTAAAATGACGGCTTCCAGAGGCTCCCTGCTGCAGGTGTTTAGGATGGAGGTAAGGGGAGTTCAGGATTCACAGAACAAAGGTGTCTATCTGACCTCATATCCCTCCACCAGATTCAACTTCTGAGTTTCTCTCTGCTCAGGAGCTCTTACAAGTGCATTGCCCTTAAGTCCATCTGTCAGTCTTTCTCCTCCGCAAGCACTTCAGCATTCCTCCTCCAGATGTCTTGGGATTTCCCTCATTGCTCACTGACAATGGCAATTTGCCTAGTGCAGCTTCTGGTCCTGGCCAAGATCAGCAGCAGTACTTCCGCTCATCTCATTTGCTGTGGTCTCTTCTCCAGCACTGATATTCATCCCTCTCACACAAATATTTGCAACACTCAGGTAACCACTGTCATTCTGGAATTCCATTGTGAGTTTTTTGGTGACAACTCCTCCTGCAGGCTAGAGAACCTCAGGACATCTCAGCCCACGACCATGCTGCCATTTGAACAGCAGTTGCATGCAGAGATCTGTAGTAGCAATGGCNTATATACCCCACTATCAGTTTTAGAGAGAGGGAAAACCAGGAGCCTCCCAGAGAACTCAGTAGGCTGGGAAGAAGGCATGGATCTGTTCAGCTGTACATGTAAATGCAGACTCTCAGACTACAGCCTGAATAACGCAATTCTTTAGGATTTAAAATACTTGCACCAGAAGACTTTACTAAAAGTTCCTTGTTCCATACCATAGAGATTTGTATTCCAGGGGGTTTAGAGACATGGAAACTCTATGTCCACAGAGGAGCCCTGGGCAAGCCCTCACCATCCCCTCCAGGAGCATTGTTTCCTCTCGTCCTGCTCCAGCTCCACACATACCACAAGCTCTCTAAACTGATTTTAGAGCCTGTAACAACCAGCCACTGAAAATTAAAGAGAAAAGGGGGTTTACC
>VYZR01016565.1:1093-14535 GCA_013400675.1 Oxylabes madagascariensis
TTTCTCAGCAGCACAATCTGCAGCTAGGTCAGAATGATTGTTTCCCTGAAGCTGCTATTCCATTACAAAGCACCACATAAAGCAAAAATGAGGGTATGTTTTTCCAGACCTTCCTTTTCCATAGAGCTCTAGCATCAGTAAATCAGACTGCAGCATGTTTTGGAACATGGGCAGCCTTTGCATGCTCATCATCTTCTCTGTGCTCGTTCAAGATTGCTACTTCTACAAGGCACTGTGTTAACTATAATGAAAAGGAAAATTAAAAATTTTAAGATATTTATATCAAAATAAGAATTAAATAAATAGAAGAAAACCTCATCTTAATGAAATGAAATGGCAGCAAGAGAGCTACAAACCAATCCATGCGAAAATATGTCCTATACTGTCAGTCTTGAAGCTGCAAGTGAAATGATGCTANCTGCAGAGGAAGGGCAAAAGATGATGACAGAACACTCCCACACACTGCAGTTAACTAGAACAGAGTTCTCGGTACTTCACCCTGGGATTGTGCTGTCTAATTCAATTGGTGTATATCCCATTTGCAAAACAGTAATCAAGCTCTTCAGGCTGGGCCCTCAGCTACAAATGGGGTGTACTTGGTTGGCAGGCAGCAGGCTCTGCTTAGGAAACAATTACAGCTCACTAAATGTCTGTAGGGATCTAACCTTATCAGATTAAAAGGCACACTGGTAACAGCCTCCAAGGACCTTCTCCGTTCAAAAGATACGCAGAGTACACTGCCTCCTGCTCTCCTATTTACACTTTCTTGATCACATCAGGATCTTGTATTGCACTGTAAAAAACACAGCCTGTGCTTACACTGCAGGCTAGCTTTGTGCTGGGTAAGTACAAAATACATCAGTCCATCTGTTCTCAGCAGAAGTCTCCAGTGGAGACTGAAGGAGGCCATCCATGACCCTTCAAAGCAGAAATGGTTGCCTTTCAACTCTGAAGTGATAGGCTTTTCTTAAGGGTCTATACACCCTTTCTTTTTATTGATTTACCTCTATCTGATCTTTAAAATGATCTGTTAACTAAGGAGGAAGCTCTAAGTGCAGACAGCTGCCTGAAGAATATTGCTGTGCTCTGCTCTTCTTTCCCTGCCCCTCAGCACACACCTTTCCAGACCCAGCTGTCTGCACAACAACAGGACACTTATCTTCAAGAATTCAGTATTCTCCTTCATATGAATTACTTGCTTTGTGTATCAGCAAAGCCCAAAGAGACCTTTGAATTCCATGACCTAATTGCTACATGAAATTATTCCAGCCTTTGGTATGTTTTCAGTGAAGTTCATTACAATAAGCTACCCAAGAGATATGCTCCACATTATGCAAGTTTCTTCTCTCAGATATATATTAACTTATGAAAATGCTCAGTAAGTTCACTTTTTTCCATCTCACCATAAGTGCATCAGAACATATCATGTAAGAGCTAATTTTCTTTAATATACTCCCTGGTACTATTCAGCTGCATTATACATAATGCAGCAGTTGTAGCATATCAACTTCACATCATATCAGACACTGCATTATGGCAGCTGAATTGATTACTTGTGTAATTGAAGGGCACCGATAGGAAAATTTTTAATCATTCAAGTGACTCATCAGCTTTATATACAAAATGTCTTGCTTTAGTGGCACCATGCAAGTGGCTTACTTTCAGGCCATAGAAATTTTGCCCACCTAAGCCAATTCTTATTCTTGTCATCTTTGCTGGCAGTACAATCCTACAGATTTACAAAAGACAGAGCATAAACTGAATGTTGACTATAAAGGATTTCTTTTGACTATCAGACCCCTGTTTGCAAGATATAATCAAAACCCATTTAGACAAAACTAGTTTTGTTTCTAATGGGAGTTTTTGTGGGTCTGTTTTTGCTCTGTTGTTCTTTTTTAATTTTAATATTTCACTCACCACAAGAAGCCAGCCTTTTCTTTGTTTTCAAGGGTCAGACAGAAAAATCCACAAACACTTTTGGTATCATATTGTTCTTTCATTTTCAGCTTCACTTGCTGCCTACCTACTAAGCTTGCAAAACCTCTGCTGCAAAAAAAGTGTCTAACTTGCTGCTGCAGATCATATTCAGCACTTTCCATGGCTTGACACTGAGTTGCTATTCAAATTTTAAACAGCAGTACCTAAAGGAGTTTGAAAATCCTTCCCTTTTACTTGATGTCTTATTAAGACCTTTTTCACTGCTGTCACATACCATGGAACAAAGAGCAGCTCAGGACATTCCTGAAACTTACTTGATTTTTATTTTTTTTTTAAACTCTAATCTTCTTCACAGTTTCAAACCACAAAACCTGGATTAAGCCCACTGGCTCATTTTCACAATACAAGCCTGAGTAGCTTTGGCATTCATGTCTGTGCTCCATTCACCTGGCAGAAAATACCCTCTTCAAAGCTATTTGCAAAATTATGACAGATCCAAGTTTCAAAATAGGGATGTGCCCATATCAATCCCTCAGGGCAGACTTATGAAGTAAGAGCAGCTCTATTTCTTTCTCTCTGCCCTTGTCCTATCCTCAGTCATGACAGTCATGTCCTCATTCTTTTCCAATAGTCCCATGCACTGCACTTCTCCAGGCTTTTATTTTCTCCTATGTTTCTTCTTTTTACTTTTCTACTGTTGCTCCCCTCACTAAGCCTCTGCCCGCTGTCAGCAGCTCCTGCCTGAGGATGACCAGCTCAAGCAATTTCATCCCTGCTCCTCTCATTGCAACAGAAGACTGCAGTGTTTTTCGGCATCCCAACTTTCCCCTCTCCCAACAGAGGATGAGCCCCTCTACATTCCCCATGAGCCAAATATGCAGAGGCAATAATCTCCATTATATTAAATATATTATACTGTATGACCAAAAAATGACTAAATACTCAGAGCTGATTGAAGAATTTCTTCCTAACTGACACTGTGCTATACAAGCTAGTTCAAGCAAAGAGACATTACATGAATTGGGCAAATATTCTAGCCACTGCCAAGTAACAACCTGGAGCAGGTTATGGCTACTGCTCCAGGTCTTTCTATCCTTTTAGTAAGTTATCTGAAGCCACCTCCATGCCCTCAGTTTAAAAAAATAGTATTATTTCTTATTGCCAAACAAGCATCATTTTCATGTGTTCACGTAAGTACCTCCTTATTCTGCCATGGTGCAATGAGTGCCCAGGGGGCAGGTGATGTACCACTACCACTGTGTTGTATTTTTCTGCTCTCTCACTGCCACCCACAGGGATCCTCAGTAGTGGGGATCTCTTCCATTCCATGCAAAGCATTAGAAGACAGAAACTGGTGTCAGCTGACCTCAGAAATCTGGAGTAGGGCTCAGATTCAGCCCCCAAAGTATGCTCCAGCCACATAGTCATGCCTGTAATGGTTAGAGTCTCCAGCTGAAAGCCACTCACAAGTGACTGCAGCTGCCCATAGATCCATTTCTATCACAGCTGGAATAACTTTGAAGTTTGTTAGCACATCACTGATTCAGCTCCTGTAACATTTTCAGGGTTCTGATGTCTCATACCAAGATTTACTTCGCACACCACACCAGCAGTTGCCTTCCTGACAGGCCCTGCCTGCTCCTCCACAGAGCACTTGCCCCGACTGCACAACCCTATAGCTCCGAGCTCTGCCCCACTCACACCACCACACACTGCAGAGGCCTTGAGCACTGCTCTGCTCCAAACTAAGAGCAGCTCGCTGTTCTTCACCCTCAGCCTTCCCTCAGTCCTCTCCTCACATCCCCAAAGCCCTGGCCAGGCCGCCACAATCCCACAGCCGCTGTCTGAGCAGCCTGGGGCCCAGCTCTCCGTGCTAGCCACAGATCTCCCAGAGAAGCTGGGCTGGTGTGCCCTGCAGTGTGCTGCTACCTCCCTGCTACACCTGCAGGTGGGAAAGGTCACTTGTTCCTCATGAGAGCAAGCAAGGGGGTCAGCTTCTCAAAGTAAAAGCGAGGCTCAGGGAATTCATCTCACAGCCACCATAAACTGTGGTTCAAAGTGTGAACAATGGGGGAAGACCTGGTCCCTCAGATTTGACTGGTAAAATGTGATTTATTTACTAGAGGTGGGAGTTTTTACATTAATACTCCCAGGAGTTTCAACTCAGTCATCAGTAGGTTATATCTTTTGGATACAAGCAGTTCCTTTGACAAAATTATACTGATAACCATCAGTCTATCAGTCTCTCTGTGAAAGGATTCATACACTGACATGAAACAGGTTAGTGAAACTTCTTAGTTTTTCACTACTGGCACCACAAACAGTTCTTTGCAAACCAAATTAACCACCAATTCTGAGCCCTAGAGTGCTCCAGTGAACCCTATGAAGCCACCCCATTTTCTCCTATGAAGTTCAAAAAGGTCACAGATCTGTTATGTTCAGCCTTCAGAACAAATGCTACAGGGATAATTGGGTGAAGGTATAATGGCTTGTGATGATCACAACGATCCAATAGTCCCTGCTGGCTTATTTACTATGAATCTATAAACTACCCAAGA
This sequence comes from Oxylabes madagascariensis, assembly GCA_013400675.1. Lineage (NCBI taxonomy): Eukaryota > Metazoa > Chordata > Aves > Passeriformes > Timaliidae > Oxylabes > Oxylabes madagascariensis. Next base: position 5,590 of record VYZR01016565.1, read on the forward strand.
GTGAGACAGACTGCTCCTAATGGAGCTGTCATCAAGCAGATCAAAGAAGTCAGCACTTAAAAAATATAAATGCCAGAACACACTGGAGCAATGCTGGACTGAAAATTTTTAGTCTTTAATTTATTAATTTAAAGTAATAATCCTTATAAGCGTAATTATTATAGAAAAGAAAACAAGAGAGTTTTCTATCCCTCTCTAAATTTCATTGTAATTGCCTGCAGATATGTCAGCAGCAGAGACCCTACTTTGTTGGCCCAGCTGTTAAAGAAAATATAGACTGAAGCAAGCATTGAACTTTATGCTGTATAGTCAGCTTTAGCAAAATCAATGGGATTAGCTAGACTGTGCAATATTAAAGAGCTTTGTAGGTCACTGAAGGAATGGGATCAGATGTTGCATTTTCCCTGAAAAAGCGCAGTAACTACCAGGGACTATTATGTGATATGTGTGGGAATAGGGCAATACAGGCCAAATTCTTATCCCAGAAATAAGGCTTTGGAAGTTCACCAAACCAAGCAAACATTCAGCTGAAAGGCCAAAAAGCTACAAAGACCCTCTAGAACAGGGGGATTGTTTGGAGAAAAGATGCACTCGTGCAGGTCCCTTTGAGCCAAGAAAAAGTAGGTAGAGCACTGTAACAACCTTGAGGCTTCTCTAGGCTGCACAGGAGTTTGAACAGCCCCAAATCCACACCAGGGCCTTCCCACAGACCCCAAAGTTATGCAAAGAGTTTGGCTCAGCTAAACAGAACTCTGGTCCTGGAGATTGTATTTTACTGCATTTTCTCCCTTTCTATTTATTTAGTCTCTCTTCCTATGATTCTACAGAAATACTCAGAGACAGTATTTCTCTAGTAGTTGTTGTTCCATTACAAAAATGCTGCATTAAAACCTATTTTCTGTAAATAAAAGCCATTGTAGAGAAAGATGGTCAATATTTGCATTTGTTAGGAGGGATATTGCAGACATTCAGTATGTAGAACAGGGACTAAATGCCTAGACAAAAAAAAAAACAAGCTGCAGGAGGCTGCAGATGGTTGATACAGGAAGTCAGTTTAAGGTCACAGCTGAATTTAAGGTCAGAGCTGAATTTAAAAAAAGAAGAAAGGAGAACTGTTACAAACGAAAAATAAAACAGACTACACTGTTTCAATAAAGCAAGAGCCCATATTTTAACTACTAATATTTCATTGTAATCTAGATCTTCAGTCAGAAACTATGCTGGACAGGTGGAAATTGTGAAATTGCAACCGAGTCCAGATTTCCATGATGTTTGCCTCCCAGAAATCCATGAGCTTCTGAACTTACTATGATCTATTTTTCATTATGAAAAAATTCCCTTTTTTTAATTCAGTAGTAGGTTGAACACAAAGGTGGTTCTCTGCTACCAGCATATTACTGTATCTTGCAGCCCTTCTATATCAACAGAATAGTTTGTACCATATATCATCTCCAAGTGAGCAAAGATATTTTGTGATTTTTTTCTAAATATTCAACAAAAAAAAATCATACGCAAGGATATGTTTCTGTATTTACACCCTTCTTTTTCACACAAGGATTGTAAAAAATCATATATGCAACTCCACTCTAAAGAACAACCCTAATTTCATAAGTTTTTATTTCTAATTATATAATGTCATCACCAAAGTGGAATGAGATGAAGAAAATCCACAACAATCTCAGAAGAACACATTCAGTTCTGAGCATCATAAATACTTCCACGTATCGTTCCCTCGCCATTTCTCTTTTTAAGTTCACATGTATCAGCAACAATTTTTTTTTTTTTTTTTTTTTTTTTTTTTTTTTTTTTTTTTGTGTTTTTTTTTTTTTTTTTTTTTTTTTTTGGATTTTTTTTTTTTTGTGGATTTTACAGGCTCTTCTGTGCCCTACAAAGTCAAAAGTTCAGGTAGTTTCAATCATTTCTGGCTTTCTTAGAAAAAAAAGGAAGCAATTTTTTTACCTTCCAAGCAATTATGTAATACCATAAGCAGAAATGCACAAGCCCTTTTCTCTGAACAAAGAAGGTGCTGGATTGCTTTGCTGCTCTTCAGAACAGGCAATTCCCCACTCAAATGATGGAGAAGAGTATTTCATTTCAGGAATCTGTCACAAGGAGCAAGTGTGGTTGGGTTCTTTGTATCTTCTAGAGTCCCTCCAAAGGTCAGCTGGAATGATCTTCCAATATCCCTAAGTGAGGGCTCTGGCCATCTTTTATACAGCTGAGCTGGAGGACCTACCTGCTTCTTTCTCTTGCTATTACAATTTTCACTGCCTCAGGAGACAGAGAGCTAGAAATAGAGCACTGCAAGTCAGAATTCCTTCACTGGGCTTTGAATCTGTCTCTTGAGCCTCAGCATGTGCAACTAAAGCAGAACCAGCCTAAAAAAAACCTCCAGCTATTAATGAAAACTATTGGAAGCAAACCCTCAAATACTCAGAGGGCCTTAGAAAGAATTGACATCAAGAATTATTCTCAGCAGTGAAGAAGTTCCTCTGATCTTCATTATAAACTGAAAAAGAACAGCAGGATTTATATAACAATAGGTAATTAAAAAGTGGCATAGAAGACATTGAATATTTCACTAATGTTAGTTCTTACAGTGTTGTTTGAATTCTGCAGTCAAATACACGAGTTCTCTGAGCCTGACAGAGATACAGCACAAATAACTGAATCTAATACCTGCTTCTAAGCCTTTTCCCTGAGCAATAAATGTATTAATTGCAGGAAGCAGGAGCTAGCTTTCCTTTTGTACTCTACGTGTTGTCACACATGGATGGAAAAAATTAGCATGTATCAGAAGGGTTTTGGCTCAAAAAAGTTCAGTGAAAGCCTAGGTGTTCTGGAGACGTAGCAATGAACATTTCATTAAGAAAGGCTGGTTGGGGCTAGGTCTATCTATGTCAGTGAGACATTCTCATTGCTCTGGCCCTAATACTAAACTCTTGGATGTATCTGAATGAATTCCCATCTAAACCTACTCTCAGCACACAGTAGGCAGAACAGAGGTGTGTGCATTGTAGCCCATTCCCAAACCAGCATTATGAGCCTAGCTGGGTATTTCTGCAGCCTTCTAATCAAAATACCAAGGTTTCAGTTCCAGAGATGACACCCCAGTACAGCTCTGCTTGTGGAAGCATAAAAACGAAGCTGAAGTCTTCCAATGTAGAAGAAAATGAAATGTCGAAACTTCAAAAAACTTTTCTGAAACCAAGCTTTTGTTGTGTAGCCAGCCTCTATTGTGACACATTATGAAGTAAATTATCTTTTTTACTGAACCAGACAGGAAGAATGAAAAATCTATAGCTAATTTAAAATCTGCCTGCTACACACAATATCTAAAATATTTTCCAAATGCATAGTGGCAGAACAGTTCTCCTAAACAGGGGATTTGTTTAGTTGCCCTCCAGATCATCATTGATACTCCCTTAACCATTGCTTAGTCTCTAAAAAAGTTCATTAATTTTCTTTCAGAAAGTTTCTTGCCAAGGTCCTGAGCAAAAAAAAAAGGATTTGAAAGTAAGTTACATGAAAGGACAGGACATCTCCCAGTCTCAAAAAAACCTAGAAAACCTATAGAAAAGTTACTATTCTTTCTGTCTCTTTTTTTTCCCCCTTTCTTTTTTCACATGAATGAACTCTTAGAGTTAACCTCTGACAGCCTAGCAATTCTATTATGCTAAACATTACAGCCAGAGAAACCAGGAATGGAAAGCTGGTCTGTACTGGTGATAATAAAGGGTTCCCAGGTAAAAGAGGGTTGCAGTGGTTTGTAATGATACTGTCCTTTGGTCACACAGATCCCCAGCTCCTGCCCCACAGAGCAGAGCTCAGGAACATGCACTGAGACTGTTTAGGCTTTACTGCCTCAATGCAGTTCACCAATTTGTAATTCACTCCAAGGACTCACTACCTAATTACTAAGCTTCAGTACTCCAGGGAGAAAGGGAAGTATTAACCCCGCTTTAACCCCTTTAATGAAAACCTGCAAAGAAAGAAATCTTTGCACACAGCAGTTCAGACACAGCTGCATCTGTGCAAGTCTGTGCCACGGCCTTTCAGCACCCTGAGGACTTCCATGGGCAGCAGCACCTGCACAAACCCACCAGACTGCCACAAACACACAACAGCAGCAGCCGGCATCGCAAGAAAAGTGCCTGTTGGTCCACTAGGACTGAAGTGCGAGACTGGCAAAGTCAAAGTGAAACTCCAGGATGTGAATGACATTTTGGACTGAGCTCCCAGAAACCATTTGTCCCAAAAGCACTCCTCAAAATGTTGCAGAAGTGAAGGATAGTAAATCCAAATCCATTGTGCGCAGAGCTCTTACTCCTCAGCATGAAGTGGTTTGGTCATTTTCCTGGGACTAATGGTGCTTATGCCTTGGGGCTAACCTGAACTTCTTCCTTGACACTGTTCCAGCACCAAACAAGCTTAAGAATAGTGTTTGAAAATCCTGAGAAACATTAGCATGTGGGACTCATAAAAGTGACTCACACAAAGTAGGAACCAGACCGTTGCAGCACTACCAACAACTCGCATCTTCACATGCAAACTTCCAGACTAAAGTTAAATTCTGCCAGGATCACAAACTATCACATCTATTCCTGTAAATCATTTCTTTGCTTTCCAGAAGCATCTCTTAGCAATGAGGACTGAAATGACTGATCATTTCCACCTTGCCCTTTTCTTAGGAAAAAAGGTTCCTAAAATCACAGACTTAATTCCAGCAAGTCTCTGTCCATCGCAGGGATCTCCAGATAAGCTGCTCTGAAATGTGACTCAAGGGAAAGGCAGGATATGGTGGTGTTTTTTTCCTCAGCTGAAGATATTCAGGCTGACAGGCATCTGATGCTTCCCATTTGGTATTTTTTTCTGTACTAAAAAGCATAAAAATCTGTGGGTGTATGTATATTTTTATCGCATCAGCACCACACAAAACAGAAAGCAAGAAGCGGTGCATAAAAATTGCAGTAAGGGAGAGCAGAGACAGACAAAACTATTGAAAAATAAATAGATTTGCAGGATCTAGACACTTTATGGATGTATGGAATAGGACAGCTGAAGTACTACTGACTGTCATTATAAGTGTTGCTGCTTTTAATTAATTAGGAATACCAAGCTAAGCCAGCCTCAAAGTGAAAGAAGAGTGGCAGTAGCAATTCATGCACTTATGGTACAAGTCTTTTCACCATCAGGAAAGGTTCAGTTTGGGAATATGACCATTAGGCATATCCCATTTAAAAAAATCCTGACCAAACTGCCAGAACTCCAAATATGGTCCCTGGATATGCATTAATTCTGTCTCTAGCGAGTACATAGGGACCAGAGTGCTACACGTTCATAATGGCAATTTGTCCTGGATTCGGTGATATCTGCAGCCTACTCGGGCTTGGATTTCCAAGGGCATTATAAAACACCAAGAAATACAGGACAAACAGCATGCTCAGATCACATCCAACATGCACAAGAACATGTAGAGTAAATCCAGTGCACAATAGATGTGTGTGCTTCTTTTTAGGAAATCTTGGACAGAACTCTGATAATTACATGTTTTTACCTATAAGAATATATAACAATTTTCATAACAAACCAGAAGTGTCTCTCTAAACTCAGTAATGGTATTTGCTAAAATGGATTCCCCATCAAAGTACTGCGGAGTAATCTGAATTGCAGAGAGCAATAAATCTCTGATGCCCTGCACACAGCTGGAGCAGCACTGCAGCACACAGGGAGGTGCAGCCACGTCTCTCAGAGCACTGTGATGTTGGGCTCTGCTCTGTGTGGTGATGTGTCCCCATGAAAAGGATGGCACTCACTGTGCATTTTAATGTGCTGCTGTAAATCAGCCTATTCCCAATTCTCTCCCCAAAGCAGTTTACTGAAGCACGACCACAGGCTCCAGCTTGCTTCTCCTCTCAGATATGCTCACCCTCTGCTCTAACTCCTCCACTCTCCCTTCTGTTCTGTTAGGTTTATTTTCATCACAGTTACAGAAGTTTCGTGCTGAGCAAGTAAATTGATAGTTCCTTTTCTAAAAATCTTTTGATGTTTCCCAAAATAACTGCATCTACCAGACCTGTGAACCAGACCAAAATACCCTCTCACTAGTATTCAAAGGCAGAGAAGATAAACAGTGCTATATATGAAATCAGAGTATGTTCCCCAGTGCAGAAAGTCCTTTCCAATAAATCTTTTTCTGGTATTTTACTGCTCGGATCAACATAGATACACACTGTCCACTTTTGGGTTGTTTTTTCTTTTCTCCTGGGAAGAAGACAGTTTACTTGAAGCCACAATCAAATGAATTACATTTCCACCTTGTAAAAAATTAAAGCAGCAAATTAACCCTCAGATGAGAGATACATCCCAGAGCAGAATATTAGATTAGCTTAACTTAAAGCAATCCATCAACTAAGAAAGGAAGAAAGACTCATCCATTTATTCCAGATAATTTCTTTTGCTGAAAAGTTTTTTCATTGGTATCTGCAGAGAAAATATTTTCTCCCTGCCTATTAGGGATAGGATCCTGGGAAGAGGAGGCATAAACACAGCTCAGGCCCCCAGGTGGAAGCCCAGCTTTACCCCAGAAGCTGTAGAGGCGCAGGGCCTGCCTGAGACCCGAGCACATTGTCCCTCTCAGCAGTGCTGGCCAGTTAATGCTTCAGCAGAGCTGAGCTTGTTCCTCACCTGAGGAGCAGGGACACTGCTGGCTCCTCTCACTGCCTCTGCCACTGATCCTCTACCAGATTACTGATGAGATGTCTTTCGATTTTCCAGTTTGGTGTAAACTTTTCCAGTGCAAAAATTGCTCCCTGTGCATTTGTACAGCACCCAGCAGAATCAGCACCTGATGCTGGTAAGAACCCTGTGCAGTGTCTCTTATAACAGATTTGCAGGATTATGTGCAAACAGAAAGAGCATTTTAGCTTGACAGTGCTGCTGTCAATAAATTTGGATTCCCAAACCATCTTATTTTGCCATAATCTTTGAAACTGATTAGTTTGCATATAAAATCACACTTCATTTGGCACAGGATTTCCATACCTGGCTGCTTGTCAGTGCTTTGTGCAGTGTTATGAACCTCTGTTCCCCCATTAGTATTCACTGCAGCAAGATGATGAATGACACTGAAGATGTGTTTATCTGATGTGATTTCTTACTTGTCTTCACCCATTTACTATATACCTCATTTTGTTTCCTTTGTTATCTTCAGTCTTTTACCAAAGAAAACTGTTAATTTTTTTTTTCCATGGTTACCATTTTCTACATATCCCTGAGCCTGATGTAGTCTCTATGAAAAAATTCCTGTTGACTTCAGAACACACTGGAACTGGCCCCCATGGAGGATAAATGTGTCTGGCATGCCTAATGCTGCAGTGCCACCACCTACTCGTCCTCTCAGGTTCTTGTCTCTTTTGGAGCTTCATGCTTTACCAGCTCTGCCAATAAAATGCTAACATTTACCCCCCTTGCTCGCATTTCAGAAATATCCCAACCTCTGGCCATGCTGACAGCGTGTGGAAATCCTGCCTAAGCCTCAGTCTGCACTCTGACCTCATAAACAGCGACACCTTTGATACCCAAAAGCCAACAAGAACCAGCTCATCTTGTCAATCTCTGAACCAGCAGGAAGGTCTCACCATTTTGTGACACGCAGCTTAATCCATGACTGATTTTAGTCCTATTTAAGCAATCAAGCATATGTGCTCCACTTCCCCATCATCTACAAAAAGCATTTTTTTCTGGATGTGACAATGCAAACATAACTCAATACAAACAAGAATTTTCCCCATTACAGGATGTAAGATAATAATCTTTACCTTAGGACTTTTATTTTCCAATTCATATGCAACTTTTCAGGACATGTCATTTCAACTGGAAAAACCAAATAATGCCAGAAAGAATTCAGCTCATCCTCCCTCTCCATAAGCCCAGCCAAAGGGACCAGCTTTTTAATTATCGAGCAAGAGAGCCAGTAAAGCATCTCCACCTCCTTTACAGGATCCTCAGGCTCCAAACTCATTATCAGATTGCTTTTTAAGAGTCAGCAAATTAAACTCCCTCCAGCGTTATAATCACCACAGTGATTATAATTCCATGGTGCAGTGAAGTTTTAGGACACTACAGACTCGGAGCCACTGTTACAACCACAGACTGCAACACACAGCCCCCACCAAGCAGCACCACACTGGGAAGCTCAATCTGCTTACTGGAACAATCTTTAAATAGTATTAACTGGCAGACAGCATTTCCTCTAGCTCAGGCTGCAGCAACACTAGGGGGTTGTAATGCATCCTGAATAGAACACAGCACATGCTTCGTAAGCTGTCCTATAACTGGCTCTTGTTTATTAGAGATTCAACTCTCCCATAAAGTGGGCTTAGAAAGACAACAGAAAAAAAGAAAAAACCAAACTAACCTGTACTTTATTTTCAAACTATTGCTTCAAAACCAGCAATTTTTTGATAACCTTTTTTTTTTGAAAAGCCATGCTTTTTTTGATAACCATTACAAAATAATAATCCAGAATATTTCAGAAAGCATTCTACTTGATCAAAAACAGTAAGGCAGAGATGGCACCTTCAGGCTCTAAAGTTTCCTTTACAGAAATAAAAAAAACTATCCTCTTTTATATTTTAGCCACAGACTTAAAAGATGAGTGTGAAGGGCTTGGACCATTTCTCAAACACTTAGCACCTGCCAGGTGAGATCCAGGTAGGGATAAAATTTGGCTAGACTTTAAAATCAGCTTCTAGGAGCACTCTTAAATCTGGCCCTAAGTAGATACCAATGGTAATCTAGTCTCTCTTGGAACTCTGTCCCTTATTAGATTCAATAATCACTCTTCTGAATGACAGCAGAGGGAAATTCACTGAAAACTGTTTTGAAGATCTGAAAGGCTCTCTCCCAGCATGACAATTACTATGTCCCTATTTCTGTTAATGA
>VYZR01016565.1:14929-27618 GCA_013400675.1 Oxylabes madagascariensis
AAAGATCGAATAAAAACTTTGAGCCATGACATAAGCAGAACTAATCTTGGTAATATGTTTAAGGGTGAAGTAATCTCTCTTTAAGAGCAGTAGGACAACTGAGCTGCCATTTAGAGTAATTACCTTCCTAGTCAATTAAATGATTATTCAAGTAAAGTTAAACATCTCAGTAGTTTTGGGACAGTGATAAAAAAGCTGGTCAAAATTTAACTTAAAAGCACTTTAAACAGTCAGAGAGATGGGCACAAAACATAAGTGGACTAAACTAGTATTAGATAGGTATTGCTTCTTAGCTAAACTACCTCTATTTATACAGGTCATTTCTGTAAGACTGACATTCTATCGCAATTCAGGTGGAAACAGCTGAATTTGGTGGATTGTTTCTTCTACTCCAACATCATTTATGTGTACCTGTCCTACTTTCTGAATGTTCTGCTCAGAAGGCTTATCCTTTTGATATATTTGCTGGTCATGGCTCAAAGTTTTTATTCCCACTTTTGTTTCTGCTCTTTCCAGCCTGCTTTTGCTCACACAGCACTGTTTCTGCTGCCCAAGTACAAAACTCTAGGCAGGATAATAAGAAACAACAAACGGAAACCGACACACTTCTAATTACAGGTTTGTCAAACTTACCTTAAAAAAACAAAAAATCAACAACAAAACCATTCATTCATGTAAAATCATGTAACAATTCAGGCAATATTTAGATGTAGGCTGTGTTACCTTCCTTACAACTAAAAATACTAAAGCCAGTCAGGACAATATTACAAATTCCTTGTGCGTGCAGTTTTCAGCATTCCCCAGCACTTTGCCATTTGCTTCAACAGCATTATAAACTCATAATACATCAATACCATAGGGAAATCCCACAGCTGCTGCTTTTAATTCAAGTTGTTTTTCCTTCTAGATTTTAAAGCATTGTATCAGATGCACTTAAACAAATCAGAGTCAACAAAGCTTATTGCTGTCTAGAACCTAATGAAAATTCAGCCACTCTTATTCTGTAGAACTAGAAATAGACTGCACTGAAGTCAATAAAGCCATCCTGACCTGTACACACTGCAGGAGGGAAGACAGGGTCCCAAAAGTAGTTTTGAACCAACCCCTCAAAGGCTCTCAGCCTCATCTCTGAGGTGCTTTGTGAAACAAAGCTCTTGCAATTGAGGAAGGATGACATTGTGGCTGGAGGCTCATACCCTGTATATGTTTCCATCTTCTCTGTTTCTAAGGACTTGTTTGTGTCACAGGGTCACCAGCAATCTGAAAAAGAAACCAAAAAGATAAAACAATCTCCCCTCTTCTTGCTCTGTTGCAATCCAAGTAACTTTTAATATCCACTCGCCTAAACCTATCGTTCTTGTGCTTTGGGATCCCTCCACACGCATTAAAAAGCCTAAATTAAGTAAATAAAATACAGTGCTGCTTGGAAAGAGCTAAATTATATTTTCACTATTCTAATATCAAAATCCAATCTTCAGGGGGAGCTGTTTTCTAATGGAGATGCAATTTAAATTAAATCTATAGATAAAAAGTACTTCATTCAGGGCCCAGTGCAGGGAAGGACAGTGACAGGATATTGTTATTTATAAACTGGAATGGGGACTTTGCTATGGTCCTTTGTAGTTAAGAGTACAAAACTATGTCCTGTCCAGTCTAAAAACATTTGAGAATAAAAGCAGCTTAGCTTTACTGAAAGATCTGTAGAAACTCCTTCAAAAACACCAATTTCAGACAGGAAAAACAAATACCCATTTAAAACAAATTAGCCCATGTTACAAATTAAAGAATATTTTAAGACTATAAGAAATATCAGAAGTATTTGGAATCAGAGCTGTTCAATGCAGATTTTGAAATATCTAGCATTCCAAAACTATTTTATCATTCTTTAACTTATTTGTGCAAAAAAGTAGAACAATAGGAAGAAATCCAGTCACAAAGTAATTCAGCCAAGACAAGCTCAGCACAGGAAAAGAATCTTATGACTTGCTCAGAGACAGTCTCTCCCTCCTTTTATTAAATTTCTTTTTCTGAAAAGCCCCTCCCATACACTTTGATAACTTCGATATTAATAAAATTATTTAGATAATTTCTAACGATTGCAAGCATTTCTTCCAGACAAATAAAAGTGAGAGAAACCCACCGAAACTTCTGAACCTGATAATTCTAGGTAATGTCAAGAAAGCTTGCACAGCATTATGTAAACACAAATTTGTCCAGGAAAATCTAATTGCAACCTTCAATGCCCAGGAAACACCAACCCACTCGTGCAGCAGAGCTGAAATCTACTCACGGCACAGGTAGCCAGGTCAACATAATTAAGTTAAAACAAATTAAGTTAAACCAAGAAATTACCCAGCAGAAAAATATCAGATTTTCAAAATTTTTTAGACACCTGTGTCCATCTGCATACATTTAAAATCTGATCCTTCTTGCTCTGCTGGGAACAAGCATAACAGTAACACTTTTATAGGTATTGATAAAGTGCTGCATCAGTAAGCAGATTCTTCTGAGCAGGCCGGGTTTGGAGCAGAGCTCTGAATTGTAGGTCACATCTTACAGCAGTGTGTTACTTGCATTAGGCATTGACAGATGGCCATATGTAAGGCCATAGCTTTTAAAATGTGTGTCAGAATTGAGAATGATCTTTTTTTACAGTACAAAGTCTCTTATGCTGCATAAAAATAGCCAAACACACGCACCCACTAAGCAAGAAAAAATATTCCTGGCACGTCCATTATGCAACCAACTTAAATACTGTCTTCCAAGGATCTTCTTCACATCTCTCTCATTATAAAATAGGCCAAACACACAAGTCAGGATCAAAATCATAATACTCAGCACTACAAAATTTCAGACAGTGGCACAAAAAAAAAAAAATTACATTTAACAGAATTTAGGCAAATTCCCACAACTGTCCACTTTACTCTGGAGATCTCTGAGATTAATAAGGAACCTTGATGCCTTGGGAAAGCTGACCTGGAACAGAGACTGGACAGAGTTAGAGAATAAAGTAGATATTTACTGAATTGCCTTTAAGGATACACCTTGGGCAGTACAAGAGTCTGACCAGGGCTACATCCAAGGTGGACCTAAAATGGACGACCAGTCATGTGGTCTCACACTTTTATAAGCTTTGGTCCATTTGCATATTGGGGTTTAATTGTCCAATTACAGCTTCAGGTTATGAAGTCCCATCCTTCTTGTTTTCTCTCTTCAGTCTACCATTGTTTATGCTTTTGGGCCTGAAAACCTGTAACCATTGTCCTTGGTCTCCAGCAGGAAAGGATTTGTTTGTCTGCCTACTCTGTGAGGAGAGCTGACTAGCACTTAATATGAGGCTCAGAACTACAGCCCTAGGCAGAATTTGGAAAACATGAAAGCCAAAACTTAAGGTATCAACCTCACTCCAAAGGTCATGCGTACCTTTACCTTCAACAGTGCAGGAACAAAATCCTCCTCTCTCAATGGCTTTTTCCAGATCCTGGGTGGAGTCAAACCAGCAATTAACCAAGAACAAGACAGGCGCAGATGGAGGACAAGCGGAGACAAAATATATTTTGGCATTGTACCAGAGAAGCAAAAGAGAAATGAATGCCCCTTCAAGGCCAACAATGTATCTTTGTACTATAGCTCTTCAGACATTTGTCACACACAAGCAGAACAGACAAATGCACAGGCCTATGAGTTTACTTGCATTGAAACAATATTCATTAAACAGCAGAAATTCAGGAGTTTTAATCTGGACAGTGGGACCTTTGTGCTGTGCCTGTTTAGGTGGGGTCAAGGCAGAAAAGGCCAATAATTGCATTTGCTTTGTTATTTGTCATCTCTCCGCGTCGCTCCCCTGGCAGGGCCTCCTTGCTGTGCCAGCCATGCCCAGCATCCACCTCCGCTCCCAACGCAGCGCTTAGCATGGAGAGCTGAGGGCTGGGCTGATGTTCTCACAGCAGCAAAAAGGCTGCTTTTTTTCACAGCCCTTCTTTGGCTTGCCAAAAAAACCCCTTGTAGGAGTTGTCAGCCAAAGGGAATAAGTGTTTTCTCTGCTATGGAGTGTAAGTGTTTTTTTCTGCACTGACAGCTCTTCAAGCTAAATTTAGGGAGCCAGGAAAATTAGGCTGAATGCTATTTGGCTGAGACTATGGCCTACTTCCCATACACACGTGAGAACCATAGGGAAGGGTTCCTTTAATTCACTTCATGCTGCAAAACTTAAGATGTATATTAACTGCAAGATCAAAGGTACCTTTAGAGACCAACATCACTCAACAAATGCAGAAAACTAGATCTCCAGTGAGCAAGACAGAAATTTCATTCATTTCCATAAATGAAGCCAAGTTATCCCCAGCTGCCACAATTTGTCTGATCGCTTATCTGCTCACACGTAGCTTTGCTGCACTGACAATTTGCTCCCCTTTCACAATACATTATGAAATCAACACCTCCTGGAACCAAACAACTGTGAAAGAAGTTGAACTTTGATTTAAACCATCATGTTTCCTGACCCCTTGTTTATAAAAAAAACCTACCTGAAAATATTACCCAAACAAATTGTGCTGATGGTGCTTTATTCACTGCTTTTGAGCACAGTACATTTGTGGCTACTCCTGCAAGCATGATTTCCAGCCTTTGGATCTAGAAGCCCCTGACCTTGCATAAGGAATTAGAGCATCTGGGACCTCAGGCTCAGCATTAGCCTATGAAGCTGGTGTATGTCTAACAGACCTACGCCCTAAGAAACAAGTCAGTTAAATTATCAGGCATGTAAAAAGACACTTTCTGGTACACAAGTTTGCAACATTTGATGCCTTTACACAAACGGGATTTTACTCTATTGTCCATCCCTCAAAAAAGAAGTTTAACAGAACACAATTAAGCATTTCATGCTCTTCGGCACATATGTTCTCCCTGACTGCACCTGGCTGGCTTTATTTTGACTTCTCTCACTGACCTGTTTTAGGTTACCATATTTTTCCTCTTATCTGTTTTCAAGTCAAGGCTCTGCAGCCATTTTTCTTGTTGACTCCACAGGGCATAAGATCAGGCACAAGCCAATAAGATCTGCTTTCTACCCACAGCTTTCCCCACACACAATTTTTCCTATACTTCCTCCTTGGTGGAATTCAATTACCCAAGAATAAAGCCAAAAATTATAAAAAGATAGAGTTGCTTTTTCCCCCCCAAACAATCTCCATTTCACAATGAATTGCCATTTTTTTTCTCACCATAACAATATATCAATTTGGGTTACCACAAGAATATCAGTGTCTCCTTTTACCAGGGCCTCTTCTGAGCCTGCATTTCTCTACTAGTTTTCTGAAAACTTCTGTCTATCTCAGTTTCTTTTTCTACTCTAATCCTAGGTGATTTCTTTACCTCATTTTCAAAAAAAAAAAAAAAAAAGAAAGAAAGAAAATGCCATGCATGACAGCACATCAAAGAGAGCATTTGTGGCTGTCCTATCTGATTTGTGACAATTAAGAGAATTTTAGACATGGATTATAGCAAGGTTTTTTAAATCCTTGTGATTAATAGATGACATTAATCTAAGTACTAGACAGTCAGGCTTAAATTCCTATCTTCATCAGCCCTTCCACCTGTGGCTCAGGCTAAACAGTGAAAATCTCCTTTAAACCTGCTGCTGTCTTTTGAATAGTAAAACATTCAAAGGTCCATCCCGCAGGATCATAGGCGTTGAATACTTCAAGGAGCTCGGGATGGGCCAGTGCAGTCCAGAAAGGCTGCAAAAGCAATGAGCAAAGGCTAGATTTTGGGGGACCGGCTTTCCTGTTTTCCAGTTCTAGGCAAGAGGTCTTTTTAGAGCACACTTACGTATTCGGCCGTTAACATTGAGAATAATTACCCATAGTGTAGACGAGGAAAAAAGGGAANTACTTCAAGGAGCTCGGGATGGGCCAGTGCAGTCCAGAAAGGCTGCAAAAGCAATGAGCAAAGGCTAGATTTTGGGGACCGGCTTTCCTGTTTTCCAGTTCTAGGCAAGAGGTCTTTTTAGAGCACACTTACGTATTCGGCCGTTAACATTGAGAATAATTACCCATAGTGTAGACGAGGAAAAAAGGGTATTGGAGAAAATACAGGCCTTTTCAGATTCTAAAAGTGGGTGGAAGGAGATATTCCAATTCCCAGATAATGACAGGGCTCCAACCTTCTAGGAAAAACTATACTCATACATTCTGACTCCTTTCCTCCTTGAAGAGAGTTGCTGAAGAATGCAGAGGAACAAGAGTTAAAAACTAGCCAGGTCAGGAGTCATTCATAATTATATCCCTTTCATCCTCAGGATATTAGTTTTAAATTCTCTCCCTGGGTCCTTTTTAATCTCGTGATTTTTCTCCTACATCTCATCACCCTTGAGTGCAGTGAAAACGACACAAAATGTATCTTTTAACATGGCCATAAGTGGCTTTCCATGGAGACATAGATAATAGCTTATCTGATTTATGGGACAATTTTCTTGCCATGGGTGTGAAAGTCTGAAGAGATGGAGGATCTGTTCCTCCAATACTTTACTTCATGCACCAAGATAAGATAGTTCTATTGGAAAGAATATAAGTCAGCCCAGTCCCAAAACAGTTGCATGACTTTCTAGAGATGAAATACAAATAATTCACCACTGGGGAAATTAAAAAAAAAAAAAAAATCCTTCCTTGAATTGAATTGCACCTCTCTCCTCCCTTCCCTGGTAACAAAATCAAAAGCAGCAGCTTTTGCTACCCTTGGTTACAGCAAAATGCTATAATCATGTAGCTGCACCACTCACAGCCAGCAGGAATGTGTTTGACCTCACAGGCTTTATTTGCTCTCAACACACATACACTTGGCCAGCCCTCCTGGACTTCTCCATCTCCAATTTACACCTTTATGTTTCATACGAAACAAATTTAATATCACATTCCCAGAAAAGGAGACCTGGAGCTCTATTTCAACTACTATACAATAATACTTCTACTCAGCATACAGGTACATTTATTACCATAGGTTTATTTAGGACATGCCCCAACAAACCAGGAATCACTTGATCTATTTTAGGAAAGAGCATTAAAAGAATATTGTGAGAAAATGGAGACTTACAGCTGCATGATTTTGCAGGTTGCCACACTAACATGAATGCAGGTCAACTTTTCTTTTAGCTTTGTTTTTAATTACATTGCTAGACAGACCCAGCAGCTACTCTGCAGTATTAAGAGTTGAAATTTTAGTTTCTTCAGGCTATATCTTATGCTTTTCAACTACTCTTGACCTGCAAAACTCTAAGAGTTTGTCAACCCAGCACTCATCCCTCAGCTCTTACACAGGATACAGCAAAATAGGGACTTGTGTTTCCTGCCCTGGTGATACAATACATTTACAGAAAACTACAGGCAAGAGAAGGCCAGATGACAATTTCAACAAGAAAAAAACAAGAATGAGTTATTTTCTTTCTCAATCCAAAGTTACTTTGTGGCACTTCTCTCTAAGCCATGTTCTGCAAGCTAAAATACAAACAAATTCAACATAAATACTTTAATGAATTTTAGTGCAATTAAACAAGATGAAAATTCCACCAAAGAAAATCCCTGTGGAGTTGATTACTAGGAGTTAAGAAAGCATACCTGGGAAAGGATCTATAGTGTCTTCTTTTACTGATCTTTAATGCTCTATTACCAGAGACATTAGACAAAGCTAAATAGACCTCTAGTGTGAATAACTGCCACATCTTTATACTCTGGAAAAACACATTACCTTGTTTTTCTGCTTTGAATAATGATGATGATAATAACCCATGAAAGAACCTTCTAAAATACACTAAATGTAAGTGACAGAAGAATAAGTTCAGTACGTGAAATTACTGAAGGAAGAGGCAGCAAAACACAAGGCATTTGACTGGATTAAGTTGTTTCAAGCCCTCAGATTGGTTCACACAGACTGCACACTGCTCAGGACCCAAACAACAACAAGTAACACCAAGAGTAGCATTTATATTGAAGGATAGAGTCTATACTTCCACTAGAAAAAAGAGAAAATAATCTCTATACATGTGAGCAGCTATAAAAAGGAAAAAAATCAGTAGCCATTGCTGTTTTCAAAGGGGCAAAATCTGTTGCTGGAAGAGGGAGAGGTGTGGGATTCTCTCACTGCCTGAGAACTTTATAGGTCAAAATTAGCACTGAGAAGTGACACAGCAGTGGTTCAAGGGATCCAAAAAGCTCACTCCTCATGGCTCTTTCCCCACTGCAGAAGCCAGACGAAATTGCTGTGCTACAGCACATTTCCTGCACTATTGTCTCTGCTCTCATTAGGATGCTCAAAAACCAACTCCCACTCCAAAGTCTGGTCCCTATGCCTCCTTATCAGTATTTTATGTAGATATTTATGTGTGAATTAATAATCTATGCCTTCAGCTCAGGAAAAAAACCTTTTGTACCTTGGTCTCAAGAGATTTCTAAAGTCGGGCCCTGTAGGCAATGAGGGCCCGTTTCCCTCTCTTCTAGGGTGAATTACTAAAGCTGAAGAGCAACATTCTAGCAAAAATGCTGATTCAAGAGAACGAGTAGTATTCCTTTGGAACATGTTTATTCTGCTGAAAGCCTCCTCAGAGGGCAGGCGGGCAGGCACTCCCTGCTGTCTGACCAGCTGGCTGGCCTGCCTGGCCCCCTTCCAGCCCGGCTGGCAAAGAACCACTTCTGCAAAAATCCTGAAACAAATTGTTCTGGTTTGCCTCGAGTTCCACAGTGTCAATAATCTATTCCAGCACAGGATGAAACAAAATGTCACCACGCCAGGATTTTCCACAAAAGAGAAATAAATGCCCTTTACAAATGCCCTTTTCTGGTCAGTTTTAGTCACTGTTCTACTGCTTTTTCACATAAATAACTGTCTTAACAGTGTCTGCTTCACTGCCCCTGCAGAAGCATGGACTTAAACCCAAGGAGTGTTGAGGAATCAGTCCAAAGCTGGTTAAGTTAATCAAGTTTTTACAAAAAACAAGCGTGAAAAAATTCTGAGTCCCTGAGAAAAGGGTTCAGTATTTGAACACAGTTACAGTTAAATGCTGCCTTCTGTGAGGCTTTTATAAGTAAATCTTCAGTCAGCAACTGCTCATAGTACTCATTTTAAAATACTACAGATTGAAACCAAAGGGGTGTTTTACAAGGACTTGGTCTGTCATCATGCACATGGTGGTATTCTACTGATCTATTCCCTGGAGAAATGACAAAGCATCTGGGTTTCCAGTTACCACTGTACTGACCCAACGAGTGATCAGTGTAGACTGTCCCCTCTTATTTGTAAAACAACCTCCTCCATCTTAAGAAACCCAGTTGTCTTTCCATAGCTTTATCGATTCTAATTAGAAATATATTAGAAATGTATTTGCAAACATCACTATCGCTCTAATTAGAGAACACAGTACTAGAAGTCAAATGCCAACACATTTTGGGCCTTGATAAGATGAAAGCAGAGTTCAGTAGATGATTCAATCTCACAGGCTCCTAATTTATTTTGTGTTGCTCAATCAGCAGTTGTAGCCTTCTGCCTACTCCCACTAGATCTTCATTTAAGATCAAACCTGATTCAGCTGTCAGGTTGCTCAGGTGGTTTGTTTATTTTCTGGTTTTTGTGTAAAAAAGCTGCATTCTACTGTACTTCAATTATACAAAATAATTTATTCAGCAAATTTTGGCAGGAGAACTGGTCCTGATGAATCCAGCCGTTTCTCTAGAGATGGCAGCTTCTTCAAAGCACAAAAGCAAAACTGCTTTTAAATAACTGCTTTAAATTTTTTAAGCCAAATAATTTTTCTTCTCAATAGGCAGTAACAGCTTTTAATTATGATCTACTTCAACTCCATCTTCTTTTCAAAACAGCTCAGGACACTTCTGTTCCTCAGAGGTTAATTCCTGTATGCACTAAATTCATGTGTTTTCATTAAAAAAAAAAAAATCTCACATTGGATACATTAGGGACAGAGAATATAGTGAGTTCACCAAACAAAAATAAGTGATCAATTATTAATCCTCATCAAATAATTTCTGAGGCACGACTCACGAGTCAGCATTTTCAATGAAGTCATTTATAAAGCAGAAATGCTATTTTACTAGAGTTTTGGTAATATCCTACATTATATCCTACTAAACATTCGTTACTTCAGACAACAGTTTTCCAGGAATATTTCTTACATTAATTGCAGCCGTTTTAGGTCTTTCTGTTTTCAGAAAGTAGATGAAAGAATCTTCACACTGAAAGGACAGAAGATGTTGAATAAATCAATAAAATAAGTGGTAACCAACTGTCAGAACTGGATGTTATACTACAGAGATTATAAGAGATTAAAAGATGATTCATCAAATCATTAACTGTGACACTCAGAATATCACTGAGATCAACAACAGCATTAATGAAGTTAGAAGCAGTAAGAGTGGGATGAGTTTGCAAAAACAGTTGCAAGGAATGTGGGAAATTAAAGTGCAGAAGTCTGATCTCTGCACAGGTAAACTAGGATTAAAGTAAAGCACAGAGATACTACACACAGACATGGGGAAAAAGGATAGTCTCTTATGAATTTTGTGGAGCTACGTAATGCTCAACCTGTCTCTAAACATTTTTAAGGAGCTGGTAAGAAGGTCAATCAAGGAGACACTGTCAATGCATTTCAATTCCTACAAACCTTTCAATAACCTTTATCGCAGTTATCTTGGGATATGAGAGATGATTATCTGATGAAGCCTGAAGAATTGAATAAAGGCTGCTTTTACAATAGAAAGCCAAAATTATTAGAGGTTACCTTTGCTGGACCTGTGTAATTCAATATATTAATAAATGACCTAGAAATAGCAGAATGGTAAGGAGTTTTTTATTATTTGGAGTACTCAAAATTGAGTGAAGAGAATTGCAGGAAAATTGTATCATCCTGTGTAACTTGGGAAAAAGCAGCACATCAAGCTCAGTGTCTGCAAATGCAAAACAACTTACATGGGGAAAAGATGACCAAATTATAAATGATGGTGGTTAAGTCCCACTACCCAGAAGATAAGAGATCATTTCAATTAACTGCACAAAAGCCATTCTCAAATAGATAAAGAATTAACAGAGTACAAAACAAAACATGACGATCTCTCTCTGAATCCCAGTCCACCTGAGTCTTGAGAACATTTTCAAATCCTAGATCCTCACAAAGAATAAAAGTGAGCTAGAAAAATATTNAAAGGATAATTCCTTTCTCTTACTACAGCATCTCAATTTTGACCTTTTTGGTAAATATTTTAAAACAAAGGGAAGTATCTTCCTCTTACAACAGTAAAACTGTGGAACTTAATGTCACTGTGTGATGTGGAGATAAAAATAATGAATTAACTTATACAGGTTTAAAAAAAATCAAATAAAAGTTGATCAACATGTATTAGATATATATTGATGTAAATATTAGGTATGTTTCTAAAGGCCAAAGTCACCAGGAACAGAGGGAGAAGTACGTTACCTCATCTGTTTCTAGCATTCTTTCAGGGCTTGCTACTGGCCACTGCCACAGTGGATACTCAGTTGAGCTGCAAGTACTGTCTTTATGATAAACAGGTATTTAGAAACGCCAGGCTTGGTTTGGGTCCTGTAATTATTCCTCTCTCTTCCCCGCCTCAAACTCTGCCAGTTATTATACATTAATTTCTGTTTCCAGATAGAATTTATCCCTGCATGTTTATGCCCGCACAAGAGCTGTGTGCTGTCTGAGAAGTGACCAAGCCTTTGACCTCATGCTTTTGGAATAAATGAATATGTTTAGGTCTTGACTCTTCAGGTAATTATTTTATAATAAGACACTAGCAGTGAAAAGAACTACCACAAGGAACTCAATATTTTCCATGCTGGCTCACCAAAGTTTTCTATCCCATTCTGTTTAGAAACCCTGAGTAAGCACCTGGAATACCTTGGGCTTTGTGAAGTTGACACAGAAGCTGAAGATCACATCCTTGAAAGTCTGAATGGGATTCTCCTGGCTATTACTGAAGACAGTTAAGTATCACTCTGGATCACCAATTAATCATTTGCACAATTCAAAAGAATTCATGGCAGGTTTTGTTTATTGGGATAATCTGTATTTCAAGAAGTGATTGCTGCTGGAACTTACAGCTGTCCTTAGGCTGTGTTGCTTTCTTTTCTCTCTGTATACAACTCACAAAATTACCTGTGACCAGATAAAGTTACTGGTCACTAAAATAACAAAAGCTCCAGAGAAATTCCAGGTTTAATATTCTATTTACTACAGACTCCTAGGATTAATTTAGGGTGACCCTATCAGGTCAGGCATTTTAAAAGTAGCTTCTAGTCTACTGATACAAAAGTCCCTAAGGCCATTGCACATTCTCCTAAAATAAACTGCATTTATTTGAGTCTCCTGGCAGATGGTGATTTACTACTTTCAGGACAGCTGGCCATATTTTTGATGAAAAAAGGCTAAGGGGATTGTCTGTTCTAATTGCTAGTCTAATAAAAGATGCTTTGCCTACCTACAGAATTAATTGCTAGGCCATACCTCAGGAATAGCATCTTAATCCCTGACTTCCCATGCCTTATGCAGACATCCTTTTATAGTCAGAGAAGATGAAACTGTTTTCCTCTGCTTTGCCTCCCCTACTTTACTTCAGTATAAGGCAGAGTAATCAGCTGGAACCACACTAGCTGCAATTCAAGCAGATGAC
>VYZR01016565.1:33510-48168 GCA_013400675.1 Oxylabes madagascariensis
CTGAACAGTGAGACAGCAAGGAAAGGAGGGAGGGAGTACCATTCCACTGCATTTCAGTAGATCCACAAGAGAGCAGATTCAAACTTACTCTCCACAGTGGGTAAGAGGAAAGCAGCAACACAGATAATTTTTTAAATTTAAAATTCAACTGGGTACCAGGTCAATCCCCGTTTGGGCCATTTACTTAAGAGTTGGACTCGCTGCTCCTTGTGGATCCCTTCCAGCTCAGAATATGTGAAATCTGTGAAGATGCATACTCTAAGCAGCAGTGCAACAAGCACTGACACTGCTCCACTAAAAATATCTAGATATCTGACACAGATTTTAAAGACATGAAAGCTCATGACTGGCAACACAAGAAATGTCAAAGACCAATGCAGAAAGCTTTGCTCATTCTGCCTTGGTGTCATTCTAGCTCCAGAAAGCTGTTACGAAGAAAACCAAAACAGTGACTGCACCTGAAAAACGACTGGCTAAGGTTCAAGGATTTAGCTTTCTAGTTTGAAATGCTTCCACAAAGAGCCAAGAAGCTTTTAATGTGCTTTTACTGTGATCTCTACAGATGCTCTGAAAGTGCAGTTGGTGGATGCAGGTGTGCCAGAGGCGCTGTCTGAGATCCTGCTGAGGCTCCAAGGCAGTTCACAAGCTGAAGATACCTGCATTGTGAAGGCTGCATCAGATCTCATTGTCT
Source organism: Oxylabes madagascariensis (assembly GCA_013400675.1). NCBI lineage: Eukaryota > Metazoa > Chordata > Aves > Passeriformes > Timaliidae > Oxylabes > Oxylabes madagascariensis. The sequence continues at coordinate 34,202 of VYZR01016565.1, forward strand.
CTCTGCTTCTGGGAGGTAAAAAAGGGAATATTACTGGCCAGGTACATAAAGAATCAACAGCTAGAAGTTGCCATCTCTCTTGGTTTCTTTTACTTAACAGGGCCCCACCCACAAACTCTTGTACCATCCTCATAGGAATTCTTCTCGGGCATGACACTTTTCATTTCTATGGCCCAGTGCTTGTGTCTAACAGCAACTTAGTTCATATTACTGCTATGCTGTATTTTGGGCAATACAGATCAAAAAATAAAATATCAAGAACTGGCCACTTACAATGTATCCCACCACCCTCAACCCCAAAGCAATCAACAAAGGTCTTAAATTATTAACCTTAACAACTAAAGCATCACTGACTGACAGAACAGTTCAGTTTGGGGCTAATGATAATCAGATAGGAGATATTCTCTATTTCTCATAACACAAACAGGGACATGCAAAAGGTTTTTGCTAAGGGCTGTGGCATCATCTCTTGGAACACAGATAATTGCACCACATCCAGACACTTGCAGGTACCAAGAGAGGGGCAAGGCTTATTGCTAATTTTACAAAATAAATGATACAGTTGGTTATTCTCTATCCTTCAAAGATGGAAAGCCACTGTTTGTGAATGCAGAGAAAACCAACAGATTTCACTACTCCCTGGTTCTGAAACTGTTACTTTCTTTTCTGCAGACTAGAGACTTCCATGTTTTTAAGTTAGTGATACTAGTTAAGTATCACTAGATACTAGTGTAGTATCACTAGTTAAGCTAGTGATACTACAAAAATTTGGGGGGCATAATCGTGAAGAAAAGGGGTGATCAGGCATTCAAGCTTTTGCCCTTTTGTTTTTCCTGAACCACACTTTGTTAGAGGGGAGACTCTGGAAATATTTAATGGCAAATATATCTGTTAGAAATAAGAAAATAAAACAAGACAAACAAAACAAACAAAAAAACACCACACCAAAAAAACACACCAAAAACCCACAAAAACACACAGAAAAAATCCCAAACAAAACCCCCACAGAATTACTAATGTTTTAGGTCTTAAATCACTTTTAAGAAGGGAGGGTTACTCAGATATGGGGGCAGGGGGGGAGAAATCTCCAGATAAACCATTTTATATTTCAATTCCTATTATAGACAGCAATGAGCCTTTATACTCTGCAAAGAGAAAGAGAGATTCTTATGAACAGACTCCTGGAGAGCATGCTGCGCTCAATCGATCAGCAAAAGATCCCCACCACACTGCCTGTCCTTTTTCACTGATAGCTACTGAGCTGGCTTCAAACTCAATTAACAAAATTGCTGAAATTTCTGCATTAATAGGGGCTTAATTATTAGAAAAGATTCCCTCACATCTGTCTGAATGCTGGTTTTTGGTTTTTTTTTCCTTAAAGCAAGCTATCATCCACGCATCTCTTCACCTCCACCTCACAACCCTTCTAGAGTCCCTTTCTTCCTTGCCTTATAGCTTGTTCTGAATCAGCCATTGTGCATCATGGCTCTACAGAGGGCACAGAAGTGCCCCCGCTGCCTTTAACTGGCTATTTCAACTTACTCAGCTGAATGGCTTGCTTTGTCACTTGCTCCTCTCCCCCCATCTTCCCCACAACGGCATTAGATGTTTCATGTGCAAGAAGTGAATAATCCCTCTCATGCCTCAGTATGTCCCACTGATGCATGCACAGCTTTTAATCTGAGAGAAAAAAAATCCTATGGAAATCTGTTCTCAGTGTCAAATGACTTCCAGGCAGTGAAAAGATGACAGACAGCTTTTGCAGCTATGAAAAGTGGCTGTTCCTATCAGACTTTAACTATGAGCCATTAAATTGAATGTTCTACTGCTATCCAAGAAAAACTCCATAGGAGAGAAAAGCAATTTGGAGCTCTGTGACAATCAAAGCAAGGCAACCACTAATGGGCTCTTGCCTATTTGCACTTTACTACATGAGGAAAAAAAAATGCTCTGACATTCTTCAGTTTGAGAGGTGAAGGGAAGAGAGAAATTAAGTTCAATTAAGATTAATCTATAGGAAGATCAAAATATTTTCCCTGTAGAATGTTATCAGACCAAAAGAGGTGACCTATTTCAATGGAAGCTGTTCCTAAAGAGGACTGGGCAATTTTCCTCATATACTCTGACCTGCAAAGATTCAGACTAGGCAAGAGAACACTTGAAGAATGACAAGCAAAACCATCAGCTTTAGAGAATGTATGCATAAAATGGTATCAAAAGATCCTCGTGTGAGTAGAATTCCAACTATTTCACAGACTGACGGTTCTCTCATGAAAATATCCAATTTCATTTTACAAGCATTTGACAAATTCTTATCTAACATATGTAAGAATACAGGGGAAAAACGGGCTACTAAGTGAAATGCTAAGAGAGGAAAAAAATAATAGGCACTTGTTCAAAAGACAACAGGAGTGTCTATGATTTTGAGGTGGAAATAACATCCAAATCAGCAAAGGTGTTAAAATTACTAAGGCCCTTTTCACATGCTATACATACAAAAACTAGAAGTCTGTACATCTCAGTCTGTAAATTCTGTTAGAACCATGACAAGTACTAAAGCTACTTTTGGCCAGACCATGTAATTGCATGAGGTGTGTATAGTTCCATGGATAACTCTTTATTCCAGGTGAATATGTCTTTCTATTTAGTGTTCACACTGTTTTGCCATTTTTAACAAACAGCTTTCAAAAGGTAAGAGCACAGGAATAAGACATTCATGTGTGTCAGGCACATACTTCTCTTGAGGTACAATAAACTGCATAAAGCAAAATACAGAAAATTATGTTCCAAATGGCATCTTCAAAACACTTCCTTCAGAAAGGATGCCATCCGTAGTATAGAGGGTTTCCTTTTGCTCTTTAGCAGAACTTTCTCATTTCCTAACAAGGTGAGCTAAGCAGCTTCTGAAAACAAAGCTGCCACCTGTACAGAACAAGTTCTCAAGGACAGGAAGAGAGATCCAGACATGCACTGACAAAATACTGCAGAGCATTGCTGGGCAAAGTGGCAGTTTTTGGGAATGTACAAATCTGCACTTTCATTGGGATTTAATAAACCAGATCTCTCCAGGTCAACTCATATTTTCCAAGCTTCATGTGAGTGCAACACAAATAGACTTCTCATTTCAGAAAGTGAGTTTCTCAAAAGAGGTAAGAAAAACCTAGCTCTGATTCTTTCAGGGAGTAGTTAATGACATTTTATTTCATAGCAAACAAAGAAGAACAGCAGTACAGAACTAGTAATCAGATTTACCATTGGTGAGTAATATCTCTGGTTTCACAATAGTGTCTTTAATCAGTAGAATAACAAAATTAAAGGAGTTTTAAATCTATCCTGGTGAGAAATGAAAAATGCCACTGGTATTCTACAACATGTATAGTGGAGAAACAGCAGCATTGAGGGGGGAAAAAAAGGGACTGGAGAACCTATGGTTTTGAATTTGACAGTGATTGTCCCTTGAAAGCTCTCTCGAGCTAAGCTCCGTAGGAGTCTGTCTCAGCATCAGTTTACAGGTAGCTGATGGTCACTTCCCTCTAAAGAGCTGAAGGTTGCAAAAAACAATGCAAAAGCTATAGTCTCAATCTTAGCAAGATGTGGAAATAGTCAAGGCAAAGGCTCCCTGAATTCTGAATTTGCATCATTGGTTTCTATCATTGTGTTTCTTACCTCTCTCACCTGCTTAGTTCTACCTCTCTCTTCAGACGGCAACTGCCTGCGAATGTTCCAGCTGGGAGTCATTCACCAGCTGCTGGACCTGCTGGAGAAACAGGTGCGGAGCGAGGACACCTCTGTCCAACAGGCTGCTCTCAGTGCGCTGCAGAGCCTCGCCATCCCAGGTACAGACTGCACAGCTGACTGACCGCCCCTCTCTGTACACAGGGGTCATGTCCAAGTCACCAATACCAGTCCCTTGTGTCTTGAGGGGCAATTGACCTTTTCCCCCTCCCCTGCAGGAACATATATTTGAATAATTCATCAGGACTTCCTCAACTACATAAAAAGCTTAAATGCAATAAAGTGTAATCTCATTACCAGCTTCTGAAAGAGTTTCATACTAATAGCACACAGCAGCTCAAGACAAAAGAATCAGAACAGAGTCCATAGCTTAAAATACAGAGTATGGAGTGGAGACACCTCAGAGTGATGTCAAACTTTCTCTTCTATAAAGCTAATACTCATTCTTATTACACAGAACCAGTAAATTGTAATGTTCTTTGAAGTTGCATTTTAAAAAGCTCAACTCAATTATAAAATAACAATATAAAGCATTATCATCATCTGTTCGAATCTATTACAAACCATTTTAGATGTTTCCAAGTGCATGGACACTTAAAATGCTATTCCTACAATATACTTTTCGTCATCAATTCATAAAAATACCTGTAATTTATCTGTAATATCTGTTAGATATTCTCTAACAGAAATGCAACACTTCAGAAACAAATATTCTATCACTTTCAAAAATGTAATCTGCTACCCGAAAAAGAAAAATAAAAGATACTGAGTGGAAATCCATAACCATGATTTAAATATGGGTCAACACTTGGAAATAGACACATAACAACTCTTCCAAGTATTGATCTTAAAAGAGAACAGATGCTTAGAAAAAATTGAAAATTTCTGATCTAGTAAAAGGAGTCAGTCTGTGCCACTGAAAAACAAGGACATTAAGAGCAAGTTACTTAATAGGGTGTGCTTCTCAATTTGCCCAATAAAAGGATGAAGAATATATGAGTTATCTTCCTCATTTCATTGTCCAGTGTTCCTCACCACTCCCCCAAAAATATATGCAGAAGATTGGAAAAAATTGCTCTGGAGGAAGCAGCTTTTGGTAGCACAGTTAAGCAGTATTAAGAGTTCTTCCAGACAAGCTTCTGATTATTACAAGGGATTTATTGCACCAACCACTGGAGCAAAGATACAAAAATGAGGAGAGGAAAGCACAGAAACAAAGGCATGAACAACAGGGGATCAGTGAGCTCAAATACAAAAAGAAAATCTATTTTCAAGAAATATGGCTGAGTAAATCACTTCTGCCCCTCAGTTTAGTTAAGATGAGTTAGCACAGAACAGGCTTCCTCAAGCGACTGGATAAGGGGATGGATAATCTATTACAACTAGGAAAAGGAAGAAAAGCAACAATACTGTGTTTTATGTACTTTGTTCTGGGCAGGGCTGAGATCAGAAGTAACCAAATCTACCCAAGAGCAGTTCCTATGAAAGTTTTAGCCCAAAAGAGAAGTCTAAACAATCAGGTAGTCCTGACTTAATTTCTGAGCTCTCTAACAAGTTAGACTTTTCATTAGAAACCTAACACAGCACACAATTCACAACAGTTAGGTCATATCTACATTTTCAGACGCTTGTGCCATTACTGAGCCTCACATCAAAGTCTCTTCTCCATTTTCTAGTTGTCAGCAAGGTTCAGATTTTGGAGGAAGGCATCGCAGAGCGCATCGAGGCACTTCTAAGGTCAGAGAGTCCCCCCGTGCAGTTTAAACTCCTTGGAACGTTACGGATGTTAGCAGATGGCCAAGGTAGGCACCCGCCAACGCTCACCGAGATCGGCTGTGAATTCCTCTCCTCCCTTACATTGCAAACAACGGCTGTGCAAGACTAAGGGCTGACTGTCCTGCTAACCCAATTCCACTGCATCTGGAGAGCTTCCAGCAGATTATTGCCAAGGGCTGCACGCTTTCCAGACTGCCCCAGTCAGCCTCAGTTAGTTGAGAAACAAACCACACAGAATGAATCCAAAGCAGTTGGTGAGAATGGGCAAAGGACTAAAAAGATGTTTTTCACAAGAGATACAGCATGAGTATGATGAAAATGAGACAGGTTTTAGTGTCAAATCACAGGACAGCAAATCAATAAACAACTAGAGAACATAGAAGGAATAAAGGGAGCTGGGGTGGAGCAAGGCAGGAGAAATTAATTTCTACCAGTCTTTCTATACGCATCGCCAGATTTATCTTGCTCATGTGGCTCAAATGTTGCATTTACTTTGCATGTTAATGTATTGGATTATGTACTTGCACTTCATTCAGTTTAACACAGAGGGGTTATGCAAAAGCAACAATAATCTTTCAGTGCACATCGCTGCATTTTGAGAAACATGCACAATGTCAGAATTACATTAAGATATACTTCAATGTCTTAATTTGTCCTTGGGCTTACTTAGCTCTTACCAGACCGTGACACAAAAACAAGCATTGTGGGGTTTGGTACTGTCTTTCACATTGCCAGGGTAGCTGCTCTAGAGCACTAATCAGTAGTGACTCCTTGATATGCAGGAATAACTTAAGTTAAAACCAGAAGAGTTATGACCATTTTGTGATGGGAAGTGATAACTGACATAGGACAATTACAGACATCACTTCATTAGTTATATGGAAGAGGATAAAATCTCACTCTGCAACATTCCATGCTGCACTCCATTGCACTACTGCAGACACCACTTAATATGACAACTATTTGCATCTTGTATAAAATTAACATGCATGACAGAAAATTTAGATCTAGTCCTTATATTAATTTGCGCTACTTCCAGTCCAGTGAAAAGCTGCTTTCACTTACATTTCACAGTGGTAGCAAATGAACATTGCAAGATACATAGAATCCTTGCATCTTCTTGTTCTAAGGCTTTGAAGAAGTTATTGTAAGGTCACTTCTCCAAAGTTCTATCTCGATTGTGACAGGGCATTTAACATTTAAAATTGAGACATCACAGTAACATAGATCTAAATTATGAAACACTAAATTATTTTTAAATTTTATTTACCAGCCCTAATACAAAGTTGGAATTTGGCACTAAGTACAACTTCTGAATCCGAAGCAACATAATGATCAAAATGCAAAGCAGAATAAAATTTTTAGGAGACTTAATGTTTATCTATTCCCATCTATGAACAATTTTCCCACTTTTAATTACCTTCTATTCTGTTTACCCAGAAGCTAATATTGCCCTTGATTAACTCAGCCTGAAACTCTTATGAACACACGTCTACTAAGAAGTCCACACTAAATTAGTTAATTGCCTTATCTAGTATAAATTCACTACTCTATCAGCAGGCAAGCTGAGACTGACTGACTAAAAAAGAGGTTTCTTCCTAACCACAGAAAACTGCAGGCAGATCTGTCAGCTTCATTACTCTAGAGATGTTAACTCCTGGTTCTTCCACCATTTGGCTTCAGAGGAGCAGAATGATTTGTGCACTTCAGCAGCCAAAAGACTTTCAGCACAACTGAAAGTTCAAACTTATAAAATGATAAATTTGAATTAATTTTAAGTTAAAAGGTCCTCCTGTTAAGAACAGCTGGGTTTTATCTCAAAGAGCTCTACTGCCTGTCAAACTGAGTAAAGAACCTGCCTTTGCAACAAATTTCTTAAACTGGTTCCATCCTTGAGCCTCTTACTTCAACTTTCTGTACTAAACTGGATTACTGTGATCTGTGCAGATTAACGAGGAATATCTGACGGGAAACAAATCTTGTGTTACAGGAGATAACATACAGGTAGCTGTGCAATGCGCAGTAATTCTTATCTCCAAACAAAGCATGTCAGCTAGACCATAAGCTCCCAGATTCCTTGTGGGATTTTGACCTGTTATTTCTCCTTAGCATACTGGACAAATTAAAAAGCAAGTGTGTGTACTTGCTTCCCCATCTCCCTCCCCCAAAACAGAGTATAGGCTGACTTACAGCTTCTGGAAAATACCCAGAGCAGTCATGTGGTTTATTGGCACTGACCTTCTGGTGCATGCTCCATCTGATTCTTCCAGCATATCTCAAAAGAAATGCAACACACAGAGAAAGAGACAGGAGCTGGGTGATGCCTCTATCAAACCTATCCCTTCTGTTACAGATGTTAACATAATTAGAGTTCCACTTCCTACGGAAAGTTATCTAGTGAGAAACACAAATTAAAAGGCTCTTCCACACTAAGGGGAATTTCTGATAATGCCTTATACATGGTTTGACACATATTTTTAACACACACGTCATCCAATTACTGGCATGCTGTCATTCTTTACTAAGACTTGGCTGCCCACGTACCAAAAGTAATGAATTATTACTGAAACAGCACGAACAGGTTCCCAAGAGCCCACAATTACATTTGTGCAGGGCTCAAAGTGCAAGGGCCAAAAGCCAAGTGGGAAAGTGACGAGCCTTCTGAAGTATCGCAATATTTGTTTTCAAAGACAGAAAGCTGCTTATTTTAAGCCCTACTTCAGTAACCCCTCTAAAAGGTCTGTTGAAGCATCTTATTTTGTCCTTCCCCTTCATGATTCCTTTGGTAAATATCTCCAAGATCTTTTAAAAGCTCAACACTTCAATTAGAGTTCTTGAAGGTTGCTGAGTGCAGGTGCATGGCCCCACTTACTTCTGCATTCACATTCCTGTGACAGAGTGAGGGGTCTGATTTCGAATGCCTCTTGGTGACACTTTTCTCTTCAGCTGATGCAGCTGAGATCCTGGGCCAAGACCCGCTGCTGCTCAACAGGCTGGTGCAGTGGTGCAGTGTGAGTGACCCCAGCGGCATCTGCGGAGAGGCAAACCGCCTGCTGGCATCCATCCTGCACCACAACAGATCCCAGGTACGAGAACTGCTGCTCACATAGATTTCTACTTCACCCTTCTCAAATATTTTTAAATTTTGTAGACAGAGCTAGGGATTAAACAGCACATACAGCTTCACAATGAAAACCTCTCTGGTCTGCCTCAATACCAGTATGGGGAAACCTGTCCATTCCATAAGCACAGACACCTCACAGAAACCGGCACCATAGTCACTTACTGTCACTTGTCAACATTGACCCTGCTTGAATAAGGCTTGACAAATGGTAAGCAGGCAAAGCTTTTCTATGACTATAAATATGTTTTAAATTTCAAATTAAAATGGTAAAAATAACCCAGAGCTGTCCTAAATTTCAGTCCTCTGGAAGGTCCAAAGAGCCCACTTATCCATGATGGATGAATCTGGCATGATCTTCATGTGCTGGCATTTTTCAACAGGCTTCTGGTTTTTGTAAATTGTGCTATTATACACAGGCATCCCAGCCATGCTTTACTGTGAGGTAGAGATTAAAAAGCAGATACTCTTTGATACAGGCTTTGATAAAGCAAAACCAATCCTTGCTAGTTTGACAGCTTGAAATGAAAGAGTGGAATAAGGACAAATTGAAACAAGACAAAATATATAACTATCTTACAGCTATGCATCTATAGCTACTTCTAAGTATTGATATTTCAGGTATATTAGACCAGCCCCAAGCCATGATCAAAAGCAATATTATCTCTAGTCTTTGAATATTGTCAATTTGCGCTGCAGCAGACAAATAATTTCCCTCTATTCAGAAGCTGCAGAGTGCAATCTCATTTCCCTCTTCATTCTACTGTATTCCTACATCAGAGTTCCATCTGTTTTACCTTTGCTTTCACAGGAAGTGGTCAAAGCCATCCAGGCAGCACAAGGAGTGAAGCATCTGGTTTCCATGACAACAAGTGAACATGCTGCCCTGCAGACCGAGGCTCTGAAGGCCTTGGCAATAGCATCTGCCATCGACTTAGGTATTTTCCTCCTAAAAACATTTATCTGTGCAAGATCCTCAATGATTAAGAAACATTGTCGTGCTGTTAATTCTAGGTAACATGGACAAAAAAAAGCACGTTTCTTGTTTAGACTTAGTTCTTCAGCATGAAAAAAAGGTTGTCACCATTCAGATCATAAAATCAATAGGCTTTGGGAATGGCTTGGCTTTTTTTTATTTAGGATAGGGTCAAATTATCATGCTGTGTGGACAGGCATTATTTGAGTAGCATATTATGATGCTAGAAACCTACACAAAAAAAAAAAAAGAGAGGGAAAGTAAAGGTGATGGAGATAAAAAAAGATGATAAAAGCTAAATAAAGGACAAATTATATACTCAAATGGTCATTGAGAACTGTAAGTAGCAGAAATAATCTTCAGACAGACATGAGGAAAGAATAAGGCAGAAGCATAAATAAAAAGACATTATAGAAGCTGCAAACAAAGCAAGTGAAAAAACTGTAAAGATTCCAACTACTTTTCCTGAGCTAATTTGCAGAGTTACGTACAAAAACTTTTCCTGTACAACTTGAAAATAAATCTCAATTTATTACAATAAAGAGACACCACAGAAATCTATGTACATTAAATGGTAGCTTGAAAAGAAAAATAAACTTGAAATTTGTAATTTCCTATACTATCAAGAGCCCATTCTACTGCTTGTCTACCATTAAAACTCTCAAACTCATTTGGGCAACAAATGGGAATCAACATTGCTAGCACTGAACGTTGCAGGTTTTTATTTACTATGAGGTTAACTATATTCAGTCAATAGTAGACTGGTCCTGTCTTCAAGAATAAGGCCAGTAAAGAAATTCTGTACAGAAAAGAGCACAGATATTTTCAGTGCAGAAGACAGATGCTCAAGTCGTCCCTGTATAGTCAGTTTGAAATGAAGCCAGTCCAGAATTTTGTTTTAAAAAGCAAGCACATTCACTTTTATTTTTTCAGATAACTGCTCAGGGTTACTATCTGTTTGCTTATTTTTCAGAAACCCTTGAAGAATCTTTTAAAGAATCACAGCTAGTTCAAAGCTTACACAAACTTCTACAAGATGATAATACAAGTCCTGAGGTGAAATACAACTCAATGGGCCTTTTGTGCAGACTTCTTAATTCAGGTAACTTCATTTTAAGTTGTCTGTGATGGAAGATGAATATTTGTGATGAAAACTAGGGGTTGCTGTTACTGAAATATGCTGCCTGCAATGCTCCAGTGAATGAGTCAAGGATATTAGAGGTTCATTCTGTATTGATCACCAAAAATCATAGTCCAGTAGTTTCCTTCTCTATGAAAAGCTGACTAAACCATCTGTTGAATAAAATAAAAGAGAGAGGAAGGCTTTATTCCAGTGAGTCAGTGGCATAACCAAGTCCCAAAACAGCAAAATTAGAGTCTTGGAGTAAAGGCATCTTTGTCCAACTTCACCATGCACAAACGCCTGGCAGTCCCAGAGCATTTTTGTGTGCAAAGAAACAGTCTGTACCATGCTCACAGGCAGGCATACATTTGTTCTGCCTGTGCTGTGAGCAAACCAGAAGCTGAGATAAAGCAGCCATTTTAGCAATGCTGACTTCACACAGGTACTTTCAGTGAAGCACATGAAGGGCATAATTTCAGTGTCACTCCACTGTCAGGGAAGACTTAAAACGCTTCAAGCAGGATGGGACTATCCTGGATGTGTAGCACTAAATGAAAAGGAGCACCTTGAAACCAGGAGTCCAAAGATCTCGTGGCAGTTTCTCACATCTTAACACAAAAATTACATAAACTGAAAACAACAATTGTACTTAGGCAAGGATGGATCACAAATCTTGAGCTGCCTTTCAAATCCTGGAGCCACCCTGTATCGATAGTCAAGCTGGATTTTGCAGTATACTCTATTTTATCCCTGTAGCCACACAGATATTGGAATAGGGATAAGAACTTGCAGCTTTCAGTGCTACTATGAAGCATTGACATAATAGATATGATCTATAAGACTTTTTTCCAGAGATGTGTATACTTAGCATTTTATAGACCAGCTGTAAGGCTAAGAGTTGAGTCTTACTAATATGGAATGGTAGCAAAAAGCATACAGGCACGAAAGTGCCAGAAATTGTCCTGTATTAGAATTTCAAAATTTGCTTTTTTTCTGTCACTAAGTTCTTGGAAGCCAAGCAGAGGAAAAAAACCTTAATCTGTGCAATACTGAAAGGGTATTTATTGAAAAAATGTTTTAATTAAAGCAGTTTATTATGAACAGCAAATACTCCAAACTTTTATCTTACAACAACTGTTGGGAGCCACTACAGCATGGCAGGTAACTAAAAGTCATCATTTCATCTCCCATTCAGGTGATCTGAGACAAGAAATAGAAGAGGACAAGATCAAAGACACCCTCGAGCAACTCTGCAGTCACGGCAATGCAAATGTGGTCAAGGAAGCCATCACAACACTACAGGTTTTGAGAGGAGAGACACCCCCCTAACCTCCCCTCTCCCACGTGGCGAGGCAGCCCTGCTGCTGAGGCAGACACCAGCTTTGCAACCCTTGCATTTGTCACGCTGCTGCACAACCAACACTGCTGAAAGCCCAGATGCAGCTGCTGCTTTGCAAGCTGAGTATAAAAAACCCTCATTAGCACATCTCTCTGCCCTGACACTTGCACCACTGCTGCTCTTCACTGAGCCACTAACACACAGCAGCAGGAAAAAGTCCTGTCAAGCAAACGGTGTTAAGAAACATCACAGGAGTAACATCAGGGGACTACCATTCATTATACATTTTTCAGCTGCTTGGCTTTGTGAGATTAGGATCCACACTTGCAATTTTTCTTGTATCAATGGGACTTTTAAATAATCATATAAAAGTCTTAAGCTTTTATCATGCAACCTGAAACATAAATTAGAGTAAAACTATAGCTTAAACAAGGCAAAGGGCTAACTGTCACCAATTCAACATCTGCACATCGTTAATCACATTGTGAGCCCAACTGCTGGATGAACAGGTTAAAACCAAAACTATCTGTAAGCTAACTCCCCTTTCAATCTCCAACTTTAAAGCTCGTCTGTACCAAAACTGTACCTGCTCCTGTCACAAGTTATATTCCTACAGTCTTGTTCTGATTTCAGAGTTGCACCTACTGGAATGAGACTCTGCAGAAGCAAAGTTTACAAGAAACCGCAGTCAGTGAACACACGGTGCTTGGACAAGACACAGAAATAAAGCTAGTCAGAAATTACGAGTGGGCAGGGGTGAGGATGTGGAGGCAGCCAGCATTCCATTACCACCCATAAGAGAACCTGGGCTTAACTTTAGATCGTGGAAAAAAAGAATAGTAAAACAAAAGTCTCTGAACATTCCTGTGGAATCCTTTTGTATTGAAAAAGGTCACTAGATGAGAAGGTAACAGATTCTATTCCACAGCTTGTTCTTATGGGAACTTTTTGAAGCAGTTGAAGGTACTAGCAGAGTCATGTTTTGCAGACCTAGGAGATCAAATTCAAAACCATGAAGTGGTAGAGACTGAAAAGCTTGGGAGCAATTACTTTTTTTAGCTAGCAGAAAAGCTATTGTGAAAAAAATAAACAAGCACTGATCTTCAGAAATCTATTTTAAAGCAGACTGTATTTAGAAGTCAACAAGGCCTCATGTTCTCAATTTGAGAACAACTGGCTTATGTCTGCCAACAAACACGACAACTTTGTTCCTGCAAAAGCTTTCCCACTTGCCAAACCCAGTAACACTACTTAGCCCACTACACTCATCACCAAATATCACTCTCAGGAGTCGTCTTGAGAAAGGGAATTTTATAAAACCACTCCAGAGAACTGTCACTTGTTGAGTAACACACAAACGTTCTGACCACATAACAGGAGAAAAGAAAAACAGCACTTTTAACTTTTTTTGATGTTCAGAGATTTTATAGTTACTCTACACCATTCTTCAGTTCTTCACTTGTTCTTGGCTTTCCATTAACAATGCAGAGAAAAGCATCGGTCTTATCTATTATTCAAAAGTCCAAACTGAAAAGAAAAAATATCAAGAATTAGTTTCAGCAAAATACAAAAACAAGCACCCCTGGACCTTCACCATTTCTGAGTTATCCACAAACTACAGTCTCAGTAGCCAGTCTAAACCTTTGAGAGTGAAATAATAGTGACCGGAAGCAACAAATCTCAGGAATCAAACTCCAGGAGTAGAAAATATTAAATTTTATTTAATCAAATTTAAGGCTTGAGAAAAAAATATNCACTGCACTTTTTTCAGTGCTTATACTCATCCTCCTCTTCATGTACAGGGAAACTGTGTCCAAATGCAGTTATATCAATAAAACCAGAGGCAGTTGCACTGTCAAACTGACAAATACACATAATTGCTTAACAGAAATAAATT